>CAUYLG010058413.1:0-21285 GCA_963573385.1 Cacajao melanocephalus
AAAAATGATGAATTCGTGTCCTTCGTAGGGACATGGATGAACCTGGAAACCATCATTCTCAGCAAACTGACACAAGAACACAAAATCAAACACCGCATGTTCTCACTCATAGGTGGGTGATGAACAATAAGAACACATGGACATAGCGAGGGGAGCACTACACACAGGGGTCTGTTGTGGGGGAAATATGGGAGGGACAGTGGGAGGTGGGGAGGTGGGGAGAGATAGCATGGGAAGAAATGCCAGATATAGGTGAAGGGGAGGAAAACAGCAAATCACACTATCACGTGTGTACCTATGCAACAATCTTGCATGTTCTTCACATGTACCCCAAAACCTAAAATACAATAAAAAAAAAAGAAAAAAAATTAAATTACTTAGAAAACATATTCACATTTACTCTTACATAGAATAAAACTTCTTTAAAAAGAAAAAATGTCCAATGGAAACTTTCATTATGATACAGAAGGCATATGCAATTTTCTCAAATGTGGGTGTCCTGTAAGTAAACATAAAATATGAGAGTAATTGCAAATAGAAAAATAATATGTATTGAGAAACCTGTACTTTAAGAAAAAAGCTACTGCATCTCAATCACAAATACATCTATATCTATCTATCTATCTATCTATCTATCTATAATACACAATAGAAATATATATAGAATTTTAAAATCTGAGTAAATGCTAAATTAATTAAGCTAACTAATCAATTTATTTATTAAAGCATTCTTAACAATTCTTGTGTTTTTATCCATGGATGTGGCAATGATTTGGCTTGTTAAAAATAGGTGAGCTTTTGTAGTTAGGATTTTCTATACACAGAAAAAAAAATACAGTAATCAATATAATTAGAATAGTCAGAGTCTTCTAGTGTAAAAAATGGAGCCTAGCAATTTTTAAAATGTGATTTGGTGAAATATTCACAAAAATGTGAATAAATGGAAAATTAATAGAACCTCAATTCAAGGAATTTTAAAATTTAAGGTAAATTGCCAATTATCTAGTTCTATTTCTTTTTACTATTTTCTAGAGTTTCATCTATAAAATCATATAGGATAGTCTCTTTGAAGTTGGCTTTTTTCATTCAGCATAATATTTTTAGATGTATTCATCATTTTGTACGCATTAGTAGTGTGTTCATTTTTATTGCTGAGTAGTATTTTATATTATGGTTAGACTATGTTATATTTATCCATTTACCTATTTTAACATTTTAATTGTTTCTAGGGTTTGAGTACTGTGAGTACTATGACTATAACTGTCTTGAACATTAGGGGACATGTGTTTCTGTGGGTATATATTTTCATTTATCTTGGGTAAATACATAAAGATGGAATAACTAAGTTGTATGGCAAGTATACATTTAACTGTTAAAAAAATTGCTAAACTGTTATCTAAGGTGATATTACCATATTACATTTTAACCAAAAATGTACAAGAGTTCTTGTTGCTTCAAATCCTTGGAAAAAGTCAAAGTTGCTAGTGTTTTACAAATTTTAGTTATTAAAGCATGTGTGCAATAATTCATAAGTTTACATTTAGTTTGCGTTTACTTGATGAGGAATGATATAATTTCTTTGTTGGTTATTTCTATATTTTACCTTGAAACATATCCATTTAAATATTTTAAGCCAAGATTTTCATCTTGTAACTGTTAGTAGATGATACATTAGTGTCCAATTTAAGAAATAGCTTTCTGGATATAAGCAACATGGTAGACTAAGCTATAAGTCCTCCTTTCCTCACAGAGACACTGAGTAAAAAACATGTGGAGCAGAATACCTCTGTGATAACTTAAGAGACCAGCTGAGAATTGATAACATCCAAGCTATTATAAAACCAATACAGGGTTTTAGCAAAAAGGATAGAAAATTCATAGCATTTGGTGAGCTCATTTAAGCCCTTCTCCCTATTCAGCATAGCATATGAAGATGTGCCAGCTTTCCCATCCCATTCATCTTCTGCCATGATTGTAAGTTGCCTGAGGCCTCCCTGTCCATGCTTCCTATACAGCCTGTGGAACAATGAGCCAATTATACTTTTTTTCTTTATAAATTACTCAGTCTCAGATATTATTTTATAGCAGTGTGAGAAGCAACTAATACATCATAGGATTCAGCAATCACACTTTTGAGTATATATACCCTAAAGCAGCAGTCCCCATTTGTGGAACTAGGGACCAGTTTCAGGGAAGAAAATTTTTCCATGGAATAAGGGGGGATAGATGAGAAAAACTATGCCACCTTAGATTATCGGGCATTAGTTTCGACTCTCACAAGGAGGGCGCAACCTAGATCCTTTGCATGCACAGTTCACAGTAGGATTCATGCTCCTATGAAAATCTAATGCTGCCGCTGCTCTGACAGGAGCTCAGATAGTCATGTTCACTCACTCGCCACTCACTTCCTGTTGCGTAGCTCAGTTCCTAACAGGCCTAACCCCTGCCCTAAAGGATTTAAGGCAAGATCCCAAAGACATATTTGCATGCTCAGGTTCGAAGAAGTACTATTCGCAATAGAAAAGAAGTGGAAACACCCTAAATATCCATCAATTAATGAATAAAGAAAATGTGATATATACATACAGTGGACTATTACTCAGCCTTAAAAAGGAAGAAAATTCTGTCACATGCTACAATGTGGATGAAGCTTTAGGACGTTAAGCTAAATTAAATAAGTCATTCACAAGGAAACAAATATATATTATCCCACTTAAATAAAGTATCTAAAGTAGTCAAATTCATAGAACTAGAAAGAACAATGGTAAGCCAGGTATGGTGGCTCAAGGCCTGTAATCCAAGCACTTTGGGAGGCTGAGGTGGGCAAATCACCTGAGGTCAGGAGTTCAAGACCAGCCTGGTCCAACATGGTGAAACTCTCGTTTACTAAAAATACAAAAATTAGCTGGGTGTGGTGGTGGGCACCTGTAATCCCAGCTGCTGGAGAGGCTGAGAAAGGAGAATTGCTTAAACCTGGGAGGTGGAGGTTGCAGTGAGCTGAGATTTGGCCATTGCACTTCAGCCTGGGTGACAGAGCAAGACTCTGTCTCAAAAACAGAAAGGAAAAAAAAAAAAAAAAAAAGAACAATGGTAGTTACCAGGGGCTGGGGGAATGAGGAAAAGGGGGAATTGTTTAATGGGTATAGAGTTACAGATTTGCAAGATAAAAATGTTCTGGAGATCTGTGTCAATTCAACCAATTGTATGCTTAAAAATGATTAAGATGGTACATTTTATGTATTTTTTACCACATAGAAAAAAGTATATTAAGAAAAATATTTTTCTAACCCAAAGTTGCAAAACTTTTCTTGATATTTTTCTTTTAAAAGGAAGTTTTAGTTTTTACAACATGATAAATTCTAGGTTATTCTTTGTGTATAATATGAACAATTGGCTACGGTCATTTTTATAAATGGATATCCATTTGTTCCTGCATCATTTGTTGAAAAATGATCCTTTCTCAATTGCGTAAACTTTACACCTTTGGTGAAAATTGACTGACCATATATGTGAATATATTTCAAAACTCTCTATCCTGTTTCATTCATCTATATGTCTTTCTATTCATAAATACCATATTATCTTGTTTACTGTGGATTTACTGTAAATCCTGTAACCCAACAATTTTATTTTTAGCTACTATTTTGGCTATTCTATTTCATTTGAATTTCCATATAAATTTTAGAATCAGTTTGTCAATTTTAAGAAAAATTTACCATGAAATTTGCTATTGACTTTATAACTTGATTTGACAAGAAGTGACTGTTTTGAATCATCTTGTTACATTTTACCATTTATTTAGGTCTTGATTTGTTTCTCCCAATGTATAACAGCTTCAAATGTATACAGTGATAGCTCTTATTTTTTGTTTCAATTTCCAAAGTTTTATTGTTAGTATGTAAAAATGAAAGTGTTTTTAATTTATTAAACTTTTATCATGAGAACTAACTACACTCACTTATTTGTATAAATACCTTTTTTAGATCTTCAAGTTTGAGTATCAGGGTAATTAATGCTAGACACTTTACATGAATTGGTATATGTTTCCTTCCCTTTGATTTTCTAAATGTGAGATTTGTTATTACTTACTAACAATGTTTTACATATTTCATACAGGTCTAAGGTTTTCTTTGCATTCTAGTTTTCATTATAAAGCCAATTTTGTTGATAGATATGCAGCCATTTTTATTTCATTTCGAGTCTGTTTTGGTAATTTGTGGCTTGCAAATAGTTTGACGATTTCATGTAGATTGTTAAGTTTATTGCCATTATTTGCTTGTAATGTTCCTTCAAAGTTCTGGTAATGTCTGTAAGATATGTACTTCTCTCTCCTATTTTATTCCTGATATTAGCAATTTACGTTTTTTTCATGATGATTGTAATAGAGGAGTATAATTTTTTTAAGAGATTGGGTCTTGCTCTGTCACTTGGGCTGGAGTGCAATGGCAGAATCATGACTGACCACAGTGCAGAACTTCTGGGCCCAAGTGAGCCTCTCAACTGAGCTTTCAGAGACCCCTGGGATTATAGGTGTGAGCTATCATGCCTGGCAAAGGTTTTTGATCTTTATAGAGAAGTATCTTTTGGTTTTATTGACTTCTTTCCCCTGTGATTTTTCTCTCTGTGATTTCTGTATCTATTTCATTGAGTTTTTTTTCCTACTTATTTGTATTTAATCTGTTAATATTCTTTTAGCCTTTTACTATGGATTTCTAGGTTATTAATTTTGGTTTGTTTTTTTAATAGAAGCATTTAAAACAAAACATGCAACTTTAACTTGAATCACTATCATAATTGCCTCCCATAGATTTTGTATTTTATTTTCCATCAGTTCAAAGTATTCCCTAGTTTGTCTTATGATTTCTTCCTTGATCTATGATTTATTTAGGAGTTTTTTGTTTAGTTTCAATATAGTTGTAAGTTCAAAATATTTTTCTATAGCTGATTTTTAATTTAATATTGTCACCTGGGAAGATTCTCTGCCAGATATCAATGCATTTAGAATGATCAGCTTGTCAATTTTAGTGCAAGTTATATGTATATTTGTTAAGCATGGGTATTGCAACTTTAAAGTTTACTATAAGGCTATAGTAACCAAAAACCATGATATTGTACAAAAACAGACAAATAGACAAATGGAACAGAATACAGAACTCAGAAATAAGACCACACATCTACAACCATCTGATCTTCGACAACCCTGACAAAAACACGCAATGGGTAAAGGAGTCCCTATTTAATAAATGGTGCTGGGAGAACCAGCTAGCCATATGAAGAAATTTGAAACTGGACCCCTTCCTTATGACTTATACAAAATTAATCCAAGATGGATTAAAAACTTAAATGTAAAACCCAAAACTATAAAAACCCTAGAAGAAAGTCTAGGCAATACCATTCAGGACATAGGCATGGGCAAAGATTTCATGAGGGGGAGTATCAGGAAGAATAGCTGTTTACCTATGCAACAAACCTGCGTATCCTGCACATATACTCCAGGACTTAAAATAAAAGTTGAAGAAAAGAAAAAAAATGGGTATTATACTGTCATTGCGTGCATGTATTAATTTCTTAGAACTGTTGTAATAAATTACAACAAATTAAGCTACTTAAAGCAATAGAAATTTATTTTCTCACAGTTCTGGAGGCTAGAAGTCTGAAATCAAGTTTTGACAGGTTTGTTCCTTTTCTAGGCTCTGTGGGAGAATCCATTCCAATTTCTATTTCTTATCTTCTGTGGTCATCAATGATTCTTGGTGTTCCTTGGTTTTTAGAAGCTTCAGATGTAAAGAATGTGCCATCCTAAAATATGCCAGATTGGTATGTTTATTATTTTGAGTTGAAACATTGAAGAAGTTATAGTTTCAGAAAGGTCTAGCTGGCTTGTCTCTTTCTACATGTATCAAATCACACAGATTCCTGTAGGTGGGGTACCCTTGCCATATCAGTGTGAGAAAATAGCCCTTATCACCAGAAACTGGGATTGGTGTTGCAATGGACCTGAATAAATATACCAGATGAAATAACTCGTATTTTCCAACAGTTTTACCCTCCCCCCATATATCTCCTAGTGACTCCCCAAGAAATTGACTGTCTTTGCTAGATATTACTTGTCCTGCCATTTCTTCTTTTGTAAAAGCATCTTGCTTTGACAACCTCTTCGATCTTCGCTGTCTTGCGAAAATCCCCAGCACACATAAAACTAATAAAATCTGTAAACTTTTCTTTTGTTGATCTTCCTGAAGTCAATTTGGTTTTCAGATCCAGCTGAAGAGCCCACTAAGAGTTAAAAGGAGGAGTTAGAGATGATCTTTGGCTTCCTTACAAAGCATAAACATGTTCCAACCTATGCCTTGTATCTCCTCTCTTTCAGTCTTTATAAGGATGGTGTCATTGGATTTGAGCCCACCTCAATCCAGGATGATCACATCTTAAGATCTTTATATTAATTATATCTGCAAAGATCCTTATTCCACATAAATACATATCCTGAGATTTCAGGTGGACATTAATTTGGGTAGGGACACTATTTAACCCAATAGAGTGGATGGGGTAGTTTATAAAGGTCAATTAGGACCAGTTGGTTGATGGTGTAGTTCATGTCTTCTCTATCCTTATTCATTTCAATCTACTTGTTCTGTCAGTATTAGTTGCTGAGAGGAGCATTAACATCTCCAACTACAACTGTGAATGTGTCTATTTCTCTTATCAGTTCTGTCAATTTTTGTTTCATGCATTTTGAACATTTAAGATTGCAATGTCTTCTACATGAATTAAGCCTTGTCGTTACAGAATGACCCACTTTTATCTCTGGTATAATTCTTTGTCCTGAAGGCTACTTTTCTGAGAGTTATCTCACAACTCATATTTCCTTTGATTAGCAAGTGGCATATATTTTTATCATTTTATTTTTAACTTCCCTTTTTATTTAAAATGTATCCTTTAGACAGCAAATAATTCTACCTTGTTTGTTCAATCTGATAAGATGCACCTTTTAATTGACGTATTTAGATCTTTTACATTTAATATAACTATATTTTGGAGTTTAAATCTACCATGCTGATCTTTTGTTTACTATTTGTAACTATTTATATTTTGGAGTTTAAATCTACCATGCTGACCTTTTCTGTTTGTCTCATCTGTTGTTTTTTGTCTTTGCTTTGCCTTCATTTTTCATAATTAATTGAACTTCAAATTATTTTGTCTACTCACTACTGTTTTTTTAAGGGCTTCTCTGGGTCCTACAATATCTAAAATTAACTGATTACAGCCAATATTCACTAATATTGTACTGTTTCAAATATAACATAGGCGCTTATAGAAATTTAACTGCATTTCCTTCTCCTCTGTGTGGTTAGCTCTCATACCCTTTACTTAAGCATACATTAAAAACACCACAATGTATTATTCTACTTTTACTTAAAACATTCAATTGCATTTTAAAAAGTTTAATTATAATAAAAATGTGTTTTGTATTTACCCACACATTTACCATCTCCACCATGCTGCATTCCTCCATATATTCAAGTCTTCATCTGGTATCATTTTTCTTCTGCCTGAAAGCTTCCTTTAATATTTCAGAAGGTATAGTCCTGCTGAAGGTATATTCTCCCAGCTTTCATCTATCTGAAACATTGTTTATATTGCCTTTGTTTTTGAGGAACATTTTCACTGAATATAGAATTCTAGGTTTATAAGATTCTTTTTGATTGAGGCTTTTAAAAAGGTCATTCCTCCATCTTTTCGCTTGCATGATTTTTGACAGAAGTTATTCTCTGTTTTTCTATGTAATGTGTTTGTATTGCTACCAGCTTTAAAGCTTTTTATTTTTACTGGTGGTTTTCAGAAAGTTGATTCTATTATGCGTTTGTATGGTTTGCTTTGCTTATTGTACTTGGGAATCATTAAGGTTAGTATATCTGTGGGTTTATAGTTTTTACCAAAATTGGAAAAATTTCGATCATTATTTCTTCAAACATTTTTTTTCTGATCCCTACTAATATGGTGTGACTCTGTTCGCACCCACATCTCATCTAAAATCATAATCCCCATTGTTATGGAGGAACCTGGTGGGAGGTGATTAGATCATGGGAGAGATTTCCCCTATGCTGTTCTCCTGATAGTGAGTACATTCTCATGAGATATGATGGTTTAAAACTGTAGCATTTCCTCCCTCTTTTTCTCTCTCCCACTGTCATACAAGACCTGCTTTGATTCCCCTTTGCCTTCCTCCATGATTATAAGTTTCCTCAGGCCTCCCTTACCATGCAGAACTGTGAATCAATGAAACCTCTTTCCTTTACGAATTACCCAGTCTCAGATCATTCTTTATAATAGTGTAAAAATGGACTACACAACTACCTTCACAATTTGGGATTCAAGTTACAAATATGTATGGCACATTACATTTTCTCACAATTATTGAATAATTGAACTGCTGTTCTTTTTTCTTTTTTCAGGCTTTCTTCTCTGTGCTCCATTCAAGATATATTCTATTGCTATAACTTTAGATTTTTTTTTTCTTCTGTAGTATATAATCTGTACTTAAAAACATGTCATCAATTTTCATTTTTTCTTTCAAAATTCTCTTTGGTTTCTTTGTATATCTTCTTCTTTCCTTATTATGTTAATTTAAATAAATTATTGAGCACATATAGTTATAATTGCTATTTTAATGCCCTTGTCAGTTAACTATTATCTCTGTCATTTTTTTGTTTCGGTCTTTCCCTTTTTGTCCTCTCAAGAATATTGGTAACACTTTTCTGTTTTATGTATATGTGGTATTATCTATTGGTTTATTGTGTACTTTACACTGTTAAATGCTGATTTTTGTTGTTTTATTTTAAAGAGTCTTGGACTTTGTTCTTGCACTCAATTAAGTTTTTGGCAGATGAGTTTGAGCTTTCAACATTTTTAAGAAGCTATTAAAAGGTGATCTATCATCATCTATACAGTTGGGCTAATTTAGCACCACAACAAAGGCATGGCCTTCCTGTGTATTCAGCTGCAGTTCTCTTGTATTCAGCAAGGTTTGTTCACTCTGGCTAGTGAGAATTTGAACACTTATTGCCCTTTGGTATGTTCTGCTGATTATTTAGCTTACAGTTTTCCCTATGATTGTTCTTTCCCTGAAAGTTGTTCTTTATCCAATATGGAATTTCACTTTATATGCACAGATTAATAATTAGTGAATCATTCAAGATGCTCTCTATGCATATATGTAAAAGTTTTTCCCTGAGTAGCTCTACCTTTCTAAACTCTGGTACTACAAATTTTGTACTTCAAGTATCAAGGTTTTAAGTGACCAGGTAGTATTTTTTATTTTTCTACGTATCTCCTGTCAATTATGTTCTCTTCATTACTAGATGATTGGCTTTGTCTTCTAGATATTTGAGAAAACTTGAAACAAGACGAAAACTATCATGAGCTTTTATCACACCTATCTACCTACAGACATCTGAGCATGTACACTCTGTTTTTCCTACTATTACCTTGGGTGATTGGCTTGTGCTGTTTACAGTGATCTGTGCCAACACATGTGAACTAGGACTCATCTACTCCTCCTACTCAAGGACTTGGCTCCGTAATTCTTCTACATTTCTCTTTATTCAACAGTTTTAACTCTATACCACTCCCTTTTTCCCCATCACGCAATATCCTGAATCCTTAAAACAAACAAACAGCCCATTCACTTTTTCATGTGCCCACAATTCCTCCATCCGTGTGTTGATCCCATTTCCCTTCTCTTCTATGCAAATAAACTCCTATGAAAAGAAAATAAATCTTGGAAATCCAATATTACTAAGCCAAAGGGAAAAGTCAAGCTGGGAACTTTATCAGGAAAACCTGGCTCCCATTTTATTGCTAAATAAGAGAGCTTAAATATTTTTTTAAAAAAAGCTACATACCTCCCTCACAATTTGTCTACAAGGAAATTCCATGTGAGACTTAAGATCTTTACCCTGAAATCATTCTGTTGAATTTCACCCTGGAAACATAAATTGATAGCTTATCTTCACAAGTGTCAGGTTTGGGACAAAGGACACAAGTCTAAGTCATCCCTCTGCTCACTTCAGGCAAATGCGTATCTGATTGCTTTTTCTGTCCTATTGTTATGTAAAATTACAGATTCACTGAGCCAGTCTAAGGCATTAAGTGACTGTCTCTCTATCCCTCTCTAACATAAAAATTGTGTATTCAGTGGAAGGCTGATCAAAGACACAAAATTATGCAACATTTTGTATCTTATTTACCTGTGATCTGGAAGCCACTGCTTTGAGCTGTCCTGCCTTTCTGAACCAATGCACATCTTGCACATATTGATTGATATCTCAGGTCTCCCTATAATGTACAAAACCAAGCCGTGCCTTGACTTCCTTGGGCACATACTGTCAGAACCTCCTGAGGTGGTGTCGTGGGCACATCCTTAACCTGGGCAAAATAAACTTTCTAAATTGATTGAGACCTGCCTCAGTTGCTTTGGATTCACACTCTTCAAAGCGTGATTTATACTTTTCTTATTTGTGTCCTCTCCTCTCATTTTCATTTGGATTTAGTCCAACCTGACTTTTGTCTCCACCATTTCATCAAAACAGCTTTCTCCAAATCACAAATAATCTCCAAATTGTCTACTCTAATCTGATCCAGTCTAGTTCAATGTAACCCTCGCCCCTGTGGTACTCAACCATTGCCAAAATTTGAAGTCATTTACTAGATTCTTTTTCTTGAAATTCTTTCTTCGCTTGGTCTCAAATAATTATTCTACAGGCCCTTCCTTCCCTACCTCACCATCTGTTTCACCTAGGTCCCCTTTGTTGATCCTTAACTCTTCTTCTCAACCTTTCACCCTTGAGATGCTCTATGGCTTACTATATGCACTTTTTCTTCCATATCTAGATTTATTTTCTAAATGGTGTCATTTTATTTCATATCTGTAAATTTTTTCTCCATGCTGATAGCTCCCAAATTTATATTTCAAAAAGCTAGACTGTTCTCTAAATTCTACTCTTATATGAAGCCGACTATCTGAAACATTCATTTGGCTCTATAATAACCATCTTATAATCAACATGGTTGAAAACAGTTCTTATTTTGCTTTTCAATCTCCTTCTCTTGTCTTCATCATCTTGTAAATGGTGATTCAACACTTATAGCTCCTAGACCAAAAGCCTGGGAAGTATCCTTGACTCCTCTCTTTTCCACATGATCCAATCCATCAGCAAATTCTGATAGCTCTACCTTCCAAGTATACCCTAAATTTGTCTCCTTTCTGCTGCTTCTTTTGGTACTACTCTGGACCACGCCACCATAATTTCTCCTGTTCAATTAAAATAGAGCCAAACTTGCTTCCACATTTCTTTTCTTTTCTTCATCTTTCCTTTGCTACTATTTTCCACATTGCAACCAGAGATACACCTGAAACATGGATTTTTCCTTCTGTTATATTAGCCCAATAGCTTCCCTCCTTATTTAGAGTAAAAACCCAATTTTATATACCTCCTATCGCTTATTCTTATCTCCCATTTGTGTCCCTTTGCTAGATTCTTGATGTTTGTGTAATATACTCTCCCTTCAAAACACCTGCTATTTTATCTGCTGGACTTACTAGGCACAGAGTAAATATTGACTCTCTGAAGGAATAAATTAACATAGATGGATTGTGGAAATTGACTGGCAAAATAAACCAAATTTGGGACAGGAAAAAGGATTAAAACTTAATCTGTTTTTCCACAGTGATATTTCTCTAAATATCTAGAATGTAAAATCTAAACAATGAATGTATCTTAACAGTAAAAACATGTTATGTATTCAAGCAGATATGGGGTTTGTTATTCGACTTTCTGAACTAATTCTGCCTTATAACCTATTATTTCCAAGCACCATCTATATTATTTTAGTATTTAAATTATTTATTTATTTATTTTTTAAAATAGAGACAGTGTCTCCCTATGTTTCCCAAGCTGGTCTCAAACTCCTGGGATTAAGGAATACTCTTGCCTGAGCTTCCCAAAGAGCTAGGATTACAGGCATAAGCCATCATGTTCAGCCTTCATATTTAAAAAAATTACCTTAGTATTTAGAAATATTATCTTAGATGTAATCATAAATGTTATTGAAGATATTTCAATATGTTTCTCCTGATTGTAAGAAAAGTTTTTAATTGTGGTGATTTCTTATTAAAACAATCAATCGGTAAAACAAAACCATCAAGTTATCTAAAGATTTACCCAGAAAATTTTTTTTAAAAAACAGTATTTTGAAAACATGTAGATTATTTACAATTTGGGATTAAAATAGAAGGAAACACATTCAAAATGATTATTATAATGCTGGCACATGAGCTATGAAGTTTTTTCTTCTTTAACTTCTATAAAAAGTCAACAGTCTATTTGGATGGGCGCCACAATTGTTTCATTGCACAATTCTCCTTAATTCCATATCATGAACTGAAAAGAACAAATTGTATTTCAGTAAGAAAGAAATGGCTACACTCTTCCTCAATTCTGCCATAATTCAATTTCCTCTGCTGGCTGCTCCAGTCCACTCGTGACTGATGGTAGGCAGCAACATATGGCAGCATTGAGAGAATTTATAAAGAAGTCTGCTAATGGCAGCAAACAAATAAACAAATAAATTGGGAAAACCCAACAGTCAGGAAGAATTAATAAAGCTGGCAAATGCTTGGTTAGTAGAGCTTCTCAAAGTGAACAATGCCAAGTGTCTACAAATATGTTGGTTGAGCTTTCTCTCAGCAGGCAGAACACATTAATTTTCAGGGATATGCTAAATTTAACAAAGTAGCTGCAAATGTAAATACTTATTACTAAAGCCTCCATATATCCTGTGGTGTGGTGATTTGCCAAAATTGAGCCTTCAATAACCAAATGGGTAAACTGATAATTTTAGCAGAATGCTGAACCTGATTGTTTCTGCATTGCATTTTAAATGTTTTAAAAAACATCTGAATTTTGCAACATGTTTAGAGGAGAATGGCTAGAATGTACCTCCTATATCTTATTAACAACCAGTGATTTCAGGTCTCTAAGATGGTTTGCTGTACAGTAAAATTAAATGTTTGTTTTGAAAATTAATTTTATTTTACCAAATCAGATGTTAAGTTCCTTTCTCTGTTCATAACTTGTAAGCATTCCCTTTACTACTTTTTTCCTTTCTGTTACCACAATACTCAATAGAAAGATCAAAAGTTTTCTAATCAAATAACACAAGAAGACAAAAGAAAATATCAATATTTTAGAAGAATAGGTTTCCTCCTTTGGTTATGCACCTTGGATGTTATCTTTGTCTAATTTTCTAAACTTTACATGTAGGTTAATAAAACTGCTTATCTCTTTGACCCAAATCATAATGTTCATCTCAAAAGTGACATTTAGATTGATTCTTCTTTAAAATTGTAATGCTTTTTCTTGTGCGGTTCTTTGCAAGGTAGAATTGTCTGTTCTAGTTTTTGAGGTTTTTAATGTGGTTTTGAGCTATTTAAAATTATCAGAATTCCAGGCTTTATACTTCAATTGTTGTATTCATGCTTTTCTTGGGGCTCTCAAATATCTCATAAACTTACCTTCCTATTCAGGATGAGGGAAAGAATTATGAAATATTCTCCAACGTAGCTTTCAAAGCTAATCACTTGGTGGGGTGGGGGGTGGGTGGGGAGGTAGCGGGAGTGGGGAGGTGGGTGCGGGGAACAGACAACATTGAAAACCGAAACTCTGAGCTTTTCCTTGAATGTAGACAAATTAAAATCGGAATCTTTGAGACTGAACCACCAATAACAGTATTTATTCTCTCCAGCTAATTTAAAGATTAAAACATAGCAGGGTTAAAAACTACTGAATTTGAGGTTATAGCCAGAGCGCTTCTTCCCTTTCTCTATAATTGATGAGGAAACTTCAGAGTTTGGGTCTTTTCAAACTTCTCACAGTGCATGTAAGACCCAAAGCTTCTTCATGCCCACTACCCAGTTGAGCTTCCTAAAGCAAGTTGGTCCACCTTTCCATCCAGCTAGGAAGCGGTATATTGAGGAAAACCAAAACAACTCACCAGTATTCACAGGACTTCCTAGAGGACCATCCCCGAGTTTTGGCTTTGGCTGATATGCAGACATGGGCTGAGCCATTTGAACCTTGAGAGGTACTTAACCTTGCAGGACTTTCATCTCAATCTTCTTCCCTTAAAAATTGCACTTCAACTCTGACATTGACAACACACCCCTATGTACTTTAAAAAAATCACTTTATTAAGTATAACTAACGTACATTTCTTATGAGTTTGTCTTAATATAGTCTTGTGTTTCATTATTAGCAGGATAAACTGTAAGGTCAAGCAAAAGTTTTAAGGTATGAAAGATTTGTTTGTGAATTTTAAGTGTCTTTTTTTTTTTAATTTGAGATGGAGTATCACTTTGTCACCCAACTTGGAGTACAATGGTGTGATTTTGGCTTACTGCAACTTCCACCTCTTAGGTCCAAGCAATTCTCCTGCCTCAGCCCCCTGAGTAGCTGAGACTACAGGCACATGCCACCATGCACAGCTAATTTTTATATTTTCAGTGGAGATGCAGTTTCACCATGTTGACCAGTCTGGTCTTGAACTCCTGACCTCAATCGATCCACCTGCCTCAGCCTCCCAAAGTGTTGGGATTACAGATGTGAGCCACTGCACCCAGCCTGTAATGTATTTTTTTAGCTTTATAGGAGAGATATCAATACTTACTTCATGGGCTTGCTTCAATAACCACATAAGGTACTGCATGTGAGATGTATGATATTTTGTCTGATACCTAAAATCTGCTGCTGTTTTTAATCTTTATATCTCCTCAGGAATATAGGCTCTTGGTAAACAAAATTATTCCATCATGATATTTTTTCCTCAATAGGCTCTGTTTGTTCCCAGCTGCCAGTAAAACCCAATTCTTTTCCAAGATTGCAGCATCTCTGTGATCCTCCTAAGTGGAAACTACTTAACCCACATCCTCTTTCTAATGTTTCTATATTATATTTCCTTGAAGGAATATATAAGCATATTAGAAATGTTATGATTCCAGAGAGCAATGCAGTCAAAATCACTGAACATATATTGACTACATATTCTTTGCCAGGCTTTGTTCTATACAAAGAAGAGATGTTGCTTGTCATTACATTTTAATTGCCCTAAGGACTAAAGTGCTGCAAATGCCCAACACTGAGATGCAGCTGGTGATTACAGTGTTACTGATTAGATTCTGCCTAAAGGTGAATAAGCTTTTGTTCTAGATGTACATTGGAGTGGATTTCCTAACCAGTCAGAAAAGCCTGTGGTGATGCTATGTACCAACAAGATTTATCTCTAATGTCCGTCCCTCTATAAAAGGGTTCATTCTCCGATCAGTAAAGCTATTTGGGGTTGAAATGGCATGCTCTGCCTGATAAAATATTCTATCCGGAAAGGTGAGCCAAAAGACAGCCGAGAATGCTTCAGGGCAAACTCCCCATCTCAGGAGGAATTCTGCGATGGATTTGGAAGCCTATTGTATACTGAATCACTTACAATTTGATTTGGTATTTCCATTACGTGGTTGTGATTACTCAAATCAGTTAACCCCGAGGGCCAGGTATTTTTTCATCTGTATGTACCCATGTTACCTGTACCTCATGCCCTAAATTCCACTAGAAGCTAAAAAATATATAGAAATATAGCTTAAGGGCCTTATACTTTAACTGCAAGGAGAAGATCTTCAGACATGGCAAAAGAATTCAATAAAATAGCATGTTTGCATTCAACTTATTTCATTACAGACTAAGTATTATTTAAACACCACAAAGAGCAGAAAAAATCATTGTTACCTGTTGGAGTTGGTGCCTTATCCACCTATTATCACTAAAGGTCCTTGGGAGAATTAAGCTGAACAAAGTGTTACTGGATAGTTTAAAGTGTAGATATTTGAAATGAAGTGTAAGATAGCTGTATAAAGATAGCCATATGATTAAATGCTGTTGGTCTATGAAAACAGAAATTCTCACTCAGATTTTTATGGTAGAGCAGAAGTAATTCCTTTTGAGTCGAAAATATGCAGGAGTTAAACTCATCAATGAGCTAGTCTGTCTTTTATTTGATACAATCACCTAGAAAGCAGTGGCATTTATGGGGCTTTATGGTCTTTTCCAGTATTATGTGATATGCTTTCATCATTCACTTCCTGTAACCAACAATCTATCCAGATTCTATTCCCTGGGTATAAAAATTTTTATTTTTTCCATTAAACAGGAAAGGTCACTTGACATCAAAATTTTGGACAATGCTCAAATACCATTCCAGGCAAACTACTGGTGTTCTGAAAGAGGCATGGAAGGTCTTTAGCTCCCTCATAAATGGTCAAAGTTAGATCTGTGATGAGATTGATATGTTTGTATTTACATAGTGTCATTTAAGGTTGTAAATTTATAGACTTTGTAAACATTACCTGTCATGACTGTGAAGCACAAACTGGAACAGAGCAACTGTTCACTGGCACATAGGGATTTGATAAAATGAAGTGCCATATTTAATTGGAAATATGAGGAAATGTTAGGTAGTAGGAGTACAATTATATGAACTGGAATAGTGCCAGGCCTCTTACTCTGTCCTGGGGGCATTATGGACTCCCAAGAAGTGGCCAGATTGTCGGTGCTAAGACCTGAATGTGAAGGACATCACAGGAGCAAATGATCACTGGGGACAGTCACACAGCCAGAGTGGGGATTTTATTTCTTACAGTGAAATAGCCCTTGTCTAGATGACAATACATGCCCAGGGTGAAGTGACCTAGAGAAAACTTTCTTACATAGCACATTTTCTATTTCTTTCATTCTTTGTTAAAGATCTCAGAATGGAATATGAAATTTGGCTTAAATTTTACAAAGTGAATTATTGTTCAATAAAGGTAATATTATGCAGAATACAATTCTGAAGAACTAACTCCTTCAAGTGAACCACACATATTTCAAACTAGCTACGTGTACTTTAAAGGCTAATTACCAGGTGAGCGGATTAAGAAATTCATTTTATATTTTCTTCCTGAAGAAAATATGTATGAAAGAGTCAAGAAAAAGGGTAAGGCCTCAAAGACATACCTTCATGTAGGCCATGATCCCAAGACAGTTTTATTGCTATTCATATTTTCATAGCACTTTTCTATCTTACAATTTATTTTTACTTGTTAATTTTTTTTCATTACTTTGATATAGCAACTTAACAAGGATTCATATATATTGAGTAAAAAATAATACTGATGCAATTATATAGGTTATTTCAATTTTCTTTTATACAGATGCAACGAAAGAAAGTGGTTAGCTGAAAGTGGCACTAGTATGTTCAGAATGCTAAGGCTAAGAGTGGCAGTTCATACCTGTAACCCCAGCCCTTTGGGAGGCCAAGGCAGAAAGATCCCTTGAGGTCAGGAGTTTGAGACCAGCCTGGCCTTTCCTTTTCTCTGCCAAAGAAAAACAACAACAACAAAAAAACAAGACTTGATGTCATGGTCCACACTTAGTTCCAGCTGAAGAGAGTCTACATTCAAAGTTTGGAGTGGGACTTGCACAGTCCGTCTCCTTGGACTTTGAGGACAAATTCTGAGGCATAATTAATACTTCAAACTTGTGCTCTAGGATTGCATCGAAGTTAGGTCTTTTTCTGCAGTCTTGGTCCTGCTTGTCTTGTTCCTCTTCACTGTCTGTCCTTCCCCCATTTCTTTCTCCAGTTTTTCCTGGCTTCCTGATACGGTTTGCTATGTTCCCACCCAAATCTCACCTTGAATTTCTGTGTGTTGTAGGAGGAACCTGGTGGGAGGTAATTGAATCATGGGGGAAGGTCTTTCCCATGCTGTTCTCGTGATAGTGAATAAGTTTCATGAGATCTGATGGTTTTATAAGGGGGAGTTTCCCTGCACAAAGTCTCTCTTTGCTGCCATCCAAATAAGATGTGACTTGCTCCTAGTTGGCTTCCACCATGATTGTGAGGCTACCCCAGTGGGGAACTGTAAGTCCATTAAACTTCTTTCTTTTGTAAATAGCCCAGTCTTGGGTATTTCTTTATCAGCAGCATGAAAACAAAATAATACACCTCCCATCCTTAATAAATCATTTGTAAGCACATCCAGTCCTCATGGTTGACTTCCTGGGAAGCACACCCAAGCCATGGGTACAGTCAAATGTGTTGTCCTTTGAGAAACTGAGTAGTGTCTTGATCTCTGAGGTATTTTAGGAGCCTTGTCCTAAAGAAGGATAAGAGCCCAGCTGGGTGCGGGGGCTCACGCCTGTAATCCCGGTACTTTGGGAGGCCGAGGCAGGTGGATCATGAGGTCAGGAGTTTGCGAGACTAGCCTGGCCAATTTGGTGAAACCACCTGCACTAAAAAAAAAAATACACAAATTAGCCAGACATGATGGCAGGCAGCTGTAATCCCAGTTGCTTGGGAGACTGAGGCGGAGAATTGCTTGAAACCAGAAGGCAGAGGTTGCAGTGAGCCAAGATCACACCACTGCGCTCCAGTCTGGGTGAAAGAGTAAAACTCTGTGTCAAAAACAGAAGGATAAGAGCCTAAGAAGTTTCATTTGGGACAACCAAAGGAAAAGTGCCTTTTAAAATAAAAACATTTCAGACTCCTTTCTGACATTTCAGACATCTTTCTGACATTTGCTTTTAATATAAATTTTTATGTGCTACCATTCCATGAGCACCAGTTCATGGAATGGTAGTACATAAAGACCCCAAGAGACCCCGAGAGAGGGTTCTTGAATATCATGTAAGAAATAATTAAGGACAAGTCCATAGAGTAAAGTAAAAACAAGTTTATTAAGAAAGTAAAAGAATAAAAGAATGGCTATTCCATAGGCAGAGCAGTGGTATAGGCTGCTTGATTGAGTATACTTACAGTTATTTCTTGATTATATGCTAAACAAGGGGTGGATTATTCATGAGCTTTCCTGGGATGGGGGAGGGGCGGAGATGTCCCAGAACTGAGGATCCTCCCCTTTTTAGACTATATAGGGTAACTTCTGAACACTGCCTATATAGGGTAACCTCTTGTAAACTGTGGGATTTGTAAATTTGTAAACTTGTAAAGTTGTAAACATTGGGGGAGTGCCTTTTAGCATGTTGATGTATTATAATTACCGTATAATGAGCAGTGAGGACAACTAGAGGTCCCTTTCATCACCATCTTGGTTTTGGTGGGTTTTGTCTGGTGTCTTTACTTCATTCTATTAGCAGGGTCTTTGTGACTTGTATTTTATGCAGACCTCCTATCTCATCCTGTGACTAACAATGCCTAATCTCCTGGGAAAGCAACCCAGTAGGTCTCAGTCTTATTTTACCCAGCCCCTATTCAAGATGGAGTTGCTCTGGTTCAAAGGCCTCTGACAATTGGAGACCAATTACCTTCTGTTTTTGTCTCAAGTTCTCAATAGCTGTTGAATTTCAATGAGCTATTGTTAATAAGGTAAATACATTGCAAAATCAAATAATTATTTTGTGTCTTACTTTTTATTTATCAAATAAAAGATCACAAGCTTCAGATACAAAAAAAAATTAAAATTTTTCATGTGCTTTTAAACACCTACTACTTCATTTTCCTGAGGACATTAATCTTTCTATTTATCATCTGAGCTTTTTCATATGTTCAGACCCTGACATCTTATCACAAATTCATAAGAGCACAATAAAAATGATGCTTGCTGGTTTGTGTGCTGTAACAAATTGTTGCCACCTCCCCAAAGAGGAACACATTTTAACAGTCCCACTTAAAACCATGTTTTCAATAATATCTTTCATTTGCTATTATCTTCCTTTTATTCTCAGTCTTCATAGTCTCATATGGAGATATTATCCCCACTGTTCATTAAGGTTCCTGCTGTGCTTGAAAGCTACTTCCTGATAGAGCACAGTCACTCCTGTGAGAAGAATCAAGGGCTCCCAAACTCTAAAATATGCTTGCTCAAGAAGAAAAATGCTATGTGTTTCATTTCTACCATCTTCCAACATTCCTAACGCTGATTGAATATAGAAAGAAGACAAATGAACGAGTTTCATGATAACTTTTGATGCTAGTGCAGACCTCCCACTGGGTCACATTTTCTGCCTGACAGGTGGTCCATTCTGCTGAAATACCACTGAGCTCGTAAACTTAAGCAAAAAAGCATATGACCCACCTCTTAAACCTGGGGCTGAAAGCAGCAGGGGCTGAATACTTACCTAATACTCTCACATTGAAAAATCTCCACTGCAATGTGTTTATTAACCTGTGCATCTGATCCTAGAATTTCTGTGGATGGTGAAGGCGGAGATAACAGATGAGGCTTCTGTTTCCCACATTTTGTAAGAACGTTTCTCACCTGTGTCTGAGAGACTTCCAATGGGTCCTGATTACAAATTTAAGAAAACCACATTCACATCAAGACAGACTCTTTGTAATCTTTCCTTAGATTGGAACCATTTTTAGTTTTCATTTCCTTTGAGACTGGATAACAAATACATGCTAAGGCTTCTCATTAGAGGAGAAACATACAATTATCGACAAATTTTCAAAGTGTTAGAACAAGTGAGAATCTCTTCTTTGTAATTATTATGTATAAGAGTAATTATTGGTCTGGGACTTGTGTGATTAAGTAGATTTCATACTTAGATTCTTCTGTAAGTCAATACACCTGAGTGTTTTCAGTTACTAAATATTTCTACTTCTTTAATTCATATCGACCCCATTTCCTTTAAATTGTACCTCCAAGTGTTTGAAGTTCTCCAGAGCTTATCTATTTTATCCTCCTTAAAAATCACAATGCAAGCCCCGTCAAGGTAATTAACTGTGATAACCTATTTTGCATAAAGTTATTATAAGTGAACAAGAGCACAAAAACTTTCCAGCAATTCCCCCAAATTGTTAAGTTTCTAAATTAGAGCACATGTGGCCCTCTTCAAGCTTTGAGTAATATCTGTTGTGAGCAAAACATCAAGCGTTAGAAAAGTTCTTGAAAATGATTCATTTTAAATATTTTTTAGTGAAAAAATATTTCAAATAAATTATAACAAAGAGATTCTATATATAAGCTTAAATTATCAAGTTTTTTTAAAAGTATTTTTTAAAATATATATTTTATTGCATTTTAGGTTTGGGGTACATGCAAAGAACATGCAAGATTGTTGCATAGGTACATACATGGCAATGTGGTTTGCTGCCTTCCTCCCCATCACCTATATCTGGCATTTCTCCCCATGTTATCCCCCCCCAACTCCCCACCCCCCGCTGTCCCTCCCATAATTCCCT
>CAUYLG010058415.1:0-19326 GCA_963573385.1 Cacajao melanocephalus
TATATTTAGAAGACCCCATCGTCTCAGCCCCAAATCTCCTTAAGCTGATAAGCAACTTCAGCAAAGTCTCAGAATACAAAATCAATGTAAAAAATCACAAGCATTCCTATATACCAATAACAGACAAACAGAAGCCAAATCATAAGTGAATTCCCAGTCACAACTGCTACAAAGAGACTAAAATACCTAGGAATACAACTAACAAGGGATGTGAAGGAGGACCTCTTCAAGGAGAACTACAAACTACTGCTCAAGGAAATAAGAGAGGACACAGATGGAAAAACATTCCATGCTCATGGTTAGCAAGAATCAATATCATTAAAATGGCCATACTGCCCAAAGTAATTTATAGATTCAGTGCTATCTCCATCAAGCTACCATTTACTTTCTTCACAGAATTGGAAAAAAAACAACTTAAATTTCATATGGAACCAAAAAAGAGCCCATATAGCCAAGACAATCCTAAGGAAAAAAAAAAAAAAAAAAAAAGCTGGAGGCATCACACTACCTGACTTCAAACTATACCACAAGGCTACAGTAATCAAAACAGCATGGTACTGGTACCAAAACAGAGATATACACCAATGGAACAGAACAGAGGCTTCAGAAATAATACCACTCATCTACAACCATCTGATCTTTGACAAACCTGACAAAAACAAGCAATGGGGAAAGGATTCCCTATTTAATAAATGGTGTTGGGAAACTGGCTAGCCATATACAGAAAGCTGAAACTGGATCCCTTCCTTACACCTTATACAAAAATTAACTACAGATGGATTAAAGATTTAAACATAAGACCTAACACCATAGAAACCCTAGAAGAAAACCTAGGCAATATCATTCAGGACATAGGCATGGGCAAGGACTTCATGACCAAAATACCAAAGGCAATGGCAACAAAAGCCAAAATTGACAAATGGGATCTAATTAAGCTAAAGAGCTTCTGCACAGGAAAAGAAACTATCATTAGAGTGAACAGGCAACCAACAGAATGGGAAAAAATTTTTACAATCTACTCATCTGACAAAGGGCTAATACCCAGAATCTACAAAGAACTAAAACAAATTTACAAGAAAGAAACAACCCTATCAAAAAGTGGGCACAGGAAATGAACAGACACTTCTCAAAAGAATACATTTATACAATCAACAAACATATTAAAAAAGCTCATCATACTGGTCATTAGAGAAATGCAAATCAAAACCACATTGAGATTCCATCTCATGCCAGTTAGAATGGTGATCATTAAGAAATCAGGAGACAACAGATGCTGGGGAGGATATGGAGAAAAAGGAACGCTTTTACACTGTTGGTGGGAGTGTAAATTAGTTCAACCATTGTGGAAGACACAGTGACGATTCCTCAAGCATCTAGAACTAGAAATACCATCTGACCCAGCAATACCATTACTGGCTATATACCCAAAGAATGATAAAACATTCTACTACAAAGACACATGCACACGTATGTTTATTGCAGCACTGTTCACAATAGCAAAGACTTGGAACCAACCCAAATGCCCATCAATGATAGACTGGATAAAGAAAATGTGGTACATCTACACCATGGAATACACAGCCATGAAAAAGGATGAGTTCATGTCCTTTGCAGGGACATGGATGAAGCTGGAAACCATCATTCTCAGCAAATTGACACAAGAACAGAAAACCAAACACCACATGTTCTCACTCTTAAGTGGGTGTTGAACAATGAGAACACATGGACACAGGGAGGGGAACATCATCCACTGGGGCCTGTCAGGGGGTGGGGGTATATGAGAGGGATGGCATTAGGAGAAATACCTAATGTAGATGATGAGGTGATGGACGCAGCAAACCACCATGGTACGTGTATACCTATGTAACAAACCTGCATGTTCTGCACATGTACCCCAGAACTTAAAGTATAATAATAAGAATAATAATAAGAAAGTTGTAATGGTCTCCCTTCCCCAAATTGCCAAAAACAAGGCATTAACCTGTTTCTAAATTTTCTTGGCAATTTTCCAAGTGCTTGTTCACTACCTATTTTTTCATTCCACTGGTCAGTTAGGGGAATGATTGAGTGTAGGAACTTGGCTCATGTCAACACATGGTATTGCCAAAAGTGTATATCCACATACAATAAAGTTAGACCCTCAACTTATACCATATACAAAAATTACCTCAAAATGGATCAAAGACCTAACCATAACAGATAAAACTATATTACTCGTAGAAGAAAACATAGGAAAAAGCTTTATGACATTAGATTTGGCAATGATATCTTGAATACGATTCTAAAACCACAGACAACAAAAGAATAAAGTAGGCAAACTGGACTACATCAAAATTAAAACCTTCTGTGCTTCAAAGGACACAACTGACAGAGTGAAAAGGCAGAATGGGAGAAAATATTTGCAAATCATATACCTGATAAAAAATTAATATTCAGAATTTTTAAAGAACTCCTACAACAACAACAAAAACCCATTTTTAAAATGGGAAAAGAAAAGACATTTGAATAGACATTTCTCCAAAGATATACAAATAGCCAGAAAGTACATGAAAAGATGTTCAATATCATTAATCATTAGGGAAGTGCAGACCTAAACCACAATGAGATACCACCTCACCACAAGAATGCCTACTGTCGAAAAAAACATAACAAGTGTTTGCCAGGATGTAGAGAAACTGAAACCCTTACATGCTGTTGATAGTAATGTAAAATGGCACAGACACTATGGAAAACAGTGTGGTAATTCCTCAAAAAATTAAAAATAGAATCGCCATGTGATCTAGCAATTCCATTTCTGGGTATATACCCTCCAAAATTGAAAACAATCTTAAAGAGATATTTGCACATTTATGCTCATGGCAGCACTGTTCACAAGAGTCCAACTCAAGTTTCCATTGATGGTATATACATAAATGGAATATTATTCATCCTGAAAAAGGAAGGGAATTCTGATAACATGGCGTAATACAGATGAACCCTGAAGACAGTATGCTAAGTGAAATTGGCCAGTCACAAAAAGACAAAAACTGTTCGATTCCACTTATATGATGTACCTGGAGTAGTCAAATCCACAAAGTTAAAAAGTAGAATGGTGGTTACCAGGGACTGGATGAAGGGTGAAATGGAGGCTTGTTTAATGCAGGGTCCCCAACCCCCAGACTACTATTGGCCCATGGCCTGTTAGGAACCGTCAGGCCACCCAGCATGAGCTGAGCAGTGGGCCAGTGAGCATGACCACCTGAGCTCCACCTCCTGTCAGATCAGTGATAGCATTAGATTCTCATAGGAGCACGAACCCTACTGTGAACTGCACATGCAAGGGATCTACGTTGTGTGCTCTTTATGGGAATCTAATGTGTGATGATCTGAGGTGGAACAGTTTCATCCCAAAACCATGTCCCACCACTCTCCATTAAATGGAAAAAATGTCTTCCACAAAACTAGTCCCTGGTGCCAAAAAGGTTGGAGACAGCTGGTTTCATGGATGTAGAGTTTTAGTTTTGCAAGATGAAGAGTTCTGGAGAGTTTACACAACCATGTGAATGTACTTAACACTAATGAATTATATATTTATAAATGGTTAAGATGGTAAGTTTTATCTCATGTTTATTCTACCAAAATTAGACCTTATGTTAAAATTTAAACAAACAAACAAAAACTAGGCTCTTGGGCTTGGGAGTAACGAAGAACAAATCCTCTTCCTGGGACAAAAAGGAGGCACGTTGGAGAGGGCCTTAGCCTCCAACCTAGGGCAGTGCCTAGGGTACTGCTTCTCAAACCATCTGTGGTGGAGGATCAGTCTTTGTTTTCTAATTTCCAGTATGCCGCAGACAAATATTGTATTTCTAGAAACATAAAATTTAAAGACTACAAAATACAAATCTAAGTTTTTATTAGATTCAACAGACACATCAAATTGCTATGAAATGTCCTGAGTGCTACTGTGAATTTTACATTTACCTCATCAGCACTGGTTGGTGGACCATAGTGAGCAGTACCTCTTCAGAGCTCCATCCCTCCCCTTGCTTGGCGAAGAAAGGAGAAAAACAGGGCTTTGAAACAGGGATGTGGAGTAAGAATTTGTCCTTTTAACATAAACTTTTACACATGATGAGCTCCCTCCAACTGTGGGAAAACATTTCTCAAATCTGAAAAAGCTGGCCCTGTACGATGCTACTGAAGAGTGGGTGAAAGAATAAAATTTGGGGATGCACTCTCAGGCCCATCTTTTAAGGAGTGGTCTTTGACTTTGGGGAGTTAGGCATGGGAAAGTAAGGCAAAGTATGGCCCAGAGAAGGAATTTTCTCTCATTCCCATCCATCCTGCCCTCAAAACCAACATTCTTACAGCATAGTTCAGAACCTTTAATAAGAGCCGTGTGCTGTTTGCTGAATAAAGACTAGGTTCTTCAAAAACCATTATTCAACTTAACACAGTGAACATCTCTACCAAGCCTAGGGAACACCAGTGTTTTGTAGGAGCACAGTGAGTGACTCATAGCTTTAAACCTTATAGCTATTCTTTCTTTTTAGCAATTTTTATCTTTGAATTTATTTCCAGCAGTTATTCTTTTGAAAAAGTTTGGAAATCCACATATGAGCAATATTTTAAAAATTCAATTCAGAACTATCTAGGACATTTTAAATGGATTTCTTTAGTCACCCTTCATCAAAACAATGAGGAACAGATGATTAGGCAACCTCTAGCAATGTTAGGACTAGAACTGGGAGATTCCCTGGGGAATGGCCTAATTTGCCCTTGGCACAGAAAACTACTACAAAAATAAATCAACAATATTAACCAAAAGTAAAATGACACAGACAAAGAGATAAAATGTTAACAGATTTGAAAACACTTAAAAGCTGGTCCACAAATTCCTGCTTTTAAAGCTAAGAGGAAACAAATAAAAACAATAACAGCCAAAAAACCTTTTATCTTACGTTGTCACTGGCCACAAAAATGGATTCCTTTCTAGGCTGCTTAAAGAAATGGAACTTGTACACTGATGTTCAGAAATATTCTGTTGGAATGTGAACACATGTACACAGGGAGGGAAACATGACACACCAGGACCTGTTGGGGGGTTGGGGGCTAGGGGAGGGATAGCATTAGGAGAAATACCTAACGTAGATGATGGGTTAAATGGGTGCAGTAAACTACCATGGCACGTGTATACCTACGTAACAAACCTGCACATTCTGCACATGTATCCCAGAACTTAAAGTATAATAATAATAATAATAATAATAATAAAGAAGTATTCTGTTGGGTGCTTCCACAAGGAAGAGGAGAACACAACAAATCAAATAGAAAAAGACACGACAGCAATGTAAGAAATAAACAAACAAATAAATTGCAAGAAATATATTCCACCACTTCCAGAAAGCAATTCTGTTCCTTACCCGTTCTTTGTCTTCTATCTAACAATTCCTCCAGAATTGTATACCTCATTTCTCAAGAGACAAGAAATTATCAACTCAAGCTTACTGTCTCATGGCGGATTATCTCCCTTGCCCAAAACAAAAGCCTATAAAGGGACTGACTTGTAGAAAAAGTTGGTAAGGGAAACATTCCATTTAGCCAAATAGATAATCACTGTGGGTATATAACAGGTTAATGGGGATCTAGCAAGCTTCACTGGAGAACCACTGAAGTATCTATCTTAACAAAGTCAGCTTTAACCAGACTACTGGGTATACTGGTTTATGGCCCATACTTACCCATGTTTCTGACAATTAATTTAAAACCTAAACTTACAGAGGGCTGACATGAACCTTGCATTTTCCAGTTTGAGTAATTCATTTGGGGAAAAGTAAACATTTTCCATTTGATTATAAATGTCAACTTGTTTACTAAAGATATCAAGAAAAGGAAAGCAGATTAGACATCAGCATAGTCATTGCTGCCAATCATTAAATAAGCTAATCAAAGAAAGGCTAAAAGGTTTTTTGTTTTATTTTGCTTTAGCTTCAGTAACTCTGCATTTGCTAATAGTTAATATGATTTCATAAAGCAAACAGAAAAGCTTAAGCAAATGTCTTTCTCAAATCTATAAATTCTGGGTAGCTAATATTTTGTGCTGATTCATTTTTCTCTTAATACTTTTTGAAAAACTGATTCTCAAGATTATTTGTACAAAGTGAGTCTTTTCCAGCAACCATATGCTGCAGAAAAATAACAGAAACCAAGTCCCACCTTCAGTGATTCCATCCAGAGGAATTTTGTGTAAAGCAGCCAGTAATGACTAAAGAGTCCCTCTGCAATTTTCTAAAAGGGCATTTTGGGGGGTGCATTGTTTATGTGAGACATTCAAAGTATTAGCAGGACTATCCTTTCTCTTCTGACTAAGCTTTGACCTATGTCTTCTACACGGCCCTTCTCTAGCACTCGGGCTAGAGTGAAGTTGTCAAAATGTTTTCAGCTGCAGTGGAAAGTCCACAGGTCAAATTCTTTTTAATTATGGATGTTCCTCTGATATGATTCATTCAAACAGCATAAAGTTAGCTCCAGGGTAACGGAGCAAGTAAGAGGCGAAATCACTTGCATTACTAAGTCATCAGTACATGAGTATAAACCACAAGCTTTTTGGCTCAGGGCCCATTGTTTATTATGAAGGAAAACCTCAAAGCCAAAGTCAATTATAGCCATGACTTTCAATCTGACACACTTGTTAACCCTGTTAGAAAGAAAACGGCCCAGTTGAACTCTGAGCCACTCATCACAATTGCAGAATTATTAAGATTAAATAAAAGCCTTGACCAAAAAATTCCACTTGAAATCGTTCCTTTTTTCTGGTGAAGAGCTAATCAAAGTTTTTTGGGTTTTTTTTTTAATATTAGGCACCCAAAAGAAGATAAGAGGCAACAAGACGTTTCTAGATAAAGAATTTTTATTTTCTTCAGGAAATGAACATATAACATTTTAGAAAGTAAACACATCTCCGACTCATAAATAGGGTATACTGAATCATTATGCTATGTGTGAGAATTCAAAGACTGTGTGAAGATGGAGAAAATAACATACATGAGACCTACGGGAATTATGAAAATAGGAAAAAAAGAAAGAGAGGAAAAGAGAAACAGAAAGAATCCTACAAAATTGCCATTAGCCACCTTATCACCAAATAGATAAACAAGTTACAATGATAAAATCTTTAAAGAACATGCAGGCTTGAGACAGCCCAGGTCAAATTCCCATTTATAAGATATATAACGGTGTGCCACAATTTCTATTAAAAAACATGCATGAAAGTTGGGCATCGGTGTAGCCCTGCCCAACTTCATGGACCAGGAGAACAGCCTCAGTGAAGGTAATTAACCATGGGGCAACAGAGCTGGAGCTAAATCTCAGGACTTCTGATTCTCAGTCCAGTGTTCCCTCTGCTACACCATGCTGGCTCACACAGTAATATTTTAGCTTCACAAGTTTTCTCATAACTACACCAGTTGCTTTATGATGAAAAGCAGTACCCTGTACTTAGTTACAGTTACCGGCTTGATTCTGAAGCCAGAATGCTCGCATTCAAATTCCAATTCTGCCACCTGCTACCTCTGTGGCTTTGGTCAAATTATAAGCCTCAGTCTCCTTATCTGTAAAATGGGGACAATAATAACACTAACCTCATAGGGCTGCTGTGGTGAGTAAATTAATAATATCTGTAAAGTTTTAAAACAAGCCTGGCATAGTATAAGTACAATAAAAGTATCATTATTATTATATACCTTGCTTCCGCTATCAGGTGTTCCTCACTTCATATGATATGTGTATTTTCCAAAAGTTGTATGTAGAATATATTTGGTAAATTAATTTATATGTTAAATACAAAATAGCAGCTTGTCATTTTTTTTTTTTTGAGATGGAGTCTCGCCCTGTCTCCCAGACCATGTGCCACCATGCCAGGCTAATTTTTTGTAACTTTAGTAGAGATGGGGTTTCACCATGTTGGCCAGGCTGGTCTCAAACTCCTAACCTTGTGATCCACCCATCTCGGCCTCCTAAAGTACTGAGATTACAGGTGTGAGCCACTGCGCCCAGCTGCTTGCTATTTTTTAAAGGAAATAATTTTGTAATGCAAATAATATTTCTTCACTATGAATTTCTATAACTGAAATAATCTAGTCAGCAAATTTGAATTTTCTTAAGGGAGAATAATTGGTTGCTTGTTTTTCATAATTACTTTTGTACTATTATCAAACATTAGTGTGCGAAACAATTATCTAGGGCACCTTTTAATATGAGATTCCCAGCCCCAATCCCACAAAGCCCTCTTGAGTTGGTTTAGAATGGAGTCTAGAAGTCTGCATTTTTAAACACCCCCTGCCCTGCAAAAAAAAAACAAAAAACAAAAAACACTACATATACCACTCACTCATGCAGGCAGTTCACAAAACCACTTTCAGAAACATTGGCTTCTACATAGGAATACAATGGAGAGTGACAATTAGTCACCTAAATATAACTCTGGAAAAATATATTTTCTCTCTGTGCATTTATGTTTCTTCCTGACACAAACAATACACAAACCTTCATTTGCTCACAGAGTAACTTCTTTAAATATTGCCTACAACTCAACATGACTTTAAATAGATCCTTTATAGGTGAGAACGATATTTTAACACATACATACACACACACACATATTCACATATCCTGTATCAGACAAGATATGCACACTGAAAATTAAATTGACTGAACCAGCAATAATGGCAGCCTATCTGGCAAGAAAAGTGACATGGTTGACAGAGCTGTCACGCTGTCAGGCTGCTGGCCAGGGTCCAGGCTCCCACACACATCTATCCTTGTCTCATGTGTAAGCTAATAGCATTCTGGATCTACATCCTGCCCATTCCTTAGCCAGCTCCTTTCCTCTCCCTCCAGCAGCATCTTCTAACAAGAAACTGAAACTGAATCTGCCCATGTGTAGCTGAACAAGAGTCCTCTGTGATACTGCTGTGTTTGAAAATTTTCATGGCTATTACATTGCTAGGGCCAGGAATGAAACTTCAATACTCAATCTATAAAAGCACACTCTTCAAAGACTCTTTGTTATCACCAGTGAATACAGGTGAGTATATGTCATGTGTAGGCAGGCACATTTGTGGAATGTCTAATTGTGCTTTTCTATGATAAAGTGAGATACAGTAAATAAATCTTCATCACTGACAGAAGTCAATTGCAGTGAAAAAAAACCAACCAGACACACATTCTCAATTACAGTGACCTTTACGAAAAGATCCTTTTAAATATTAGCTTCCTTTCAAATACTTTGCTACTTGGCAGTGAACAGCATACTCTAGCAGGTGAACACAGAAGAAACAGCACTGAAATCCTGGCTAACAAATTACATGTCACAGACAGCGCCATGAACTTAGTTAGTATGCAACAAATGCAAGGTGTCAAAATTGGGTGGGAGCAAAGAGATGATAGCAAAATGCAGCAGCAGAAAAGTGTATATTAAGAGACAGCCCAGTCCCCTGGAAAGCTCATTAGGGTAGGGATCAAGAGAACTAACATCTAGTTCTAGTTTCAGTCACTGTTAATTGCAGTTCTCTAAGCTGCAGCCTCCTCACAAGCAAAGTGAGGCTACAACAATACCTGATCCAACTACCTTGCAGAGCTGCTATTATGCTAGCACAAATTCATTTATAAACATAACTGAATCACCTTTAATGCAGAAAAATACCTTTAGGTAATGGTCACCAGTGAACAAAAACACTTTCAGCTTCAATTAATTCTTATTTAAAGAAAGTTGAAAATCTGGATGAATGACTGTCCAAGAAAATATTAATTATCAAGCAGCCTCAGAAGAGTCAGAAAAATCTGAACAGACTATTTGCCAGGAGGGGACAGAAAAGAGAGAAAAATTAAAGAATTACAACTCACCCTCCACTCCACAAAAGCTTTCACATTTACAGAAGAATTCTATCAAATCTTTATTAAATAAATAAGTTCAAATGTATTCAAAACAGTTTGAGGGTACATATAGAAAAGAAAAACATACAACATTTTTAGGAAGCCAGCCTAACCTAACACCTTAGAAAGAATAAACTACAATCATATGACAGTCGTATCGAAGATGCTAGGATGGCTCAGTGTTAGGAAATCTAGTAACATAATTCATCCCATTCATAGATCGAAGTAGAAAAATCCTATGATCACTTCCATAGAGATTAAGGAATTCAATAAAGGCATCTTGTGTTTGCTGCATGGGATGCTTTTCCTCTAGGTATCTGCGTGGCTCACTCCCTCATTTCACTCAGGTCAAAGGTAACTTTTGTAGAGGTCTTTTCTGACCACCTTATCTAAAATAGCACCCGTTCTCCCCATGATGACTGTATGCCCCTCTTATATCCCTCTTATAGTTTTCTTCTTAGCACTATTACCATTTAATATTTATATATTTATTTTAGTGTCTGTCTCTGTCTATTAACATATAAGCTCCATAAGGCAGCTGTATCCCTACAACCCAGAACAGTATCTAACATATAGTAGGTGTTCAGTAAATCTCTGATGCAAGAATAAATAAAGAATTGAATTCTTTCTTAACTTCTTGTGTGTTTTCAAACATTGTCATGTTTTATGTGGAAATATCATTAGATTGAATAACATAAAACTACTGATATTTGATTTTTTTCACCACAAAAAGGAAAATTTTATAAGGTGTAATGTAATAGAATCAATCCTGTAAAAGTTCAAATAGAAAAAAGGATGTGTACTATCGCTGATGTTATTTAAAATTGTTTTGGCAGTAGTCAATGCAATTAGATAAAAAGAAATAGTAGGTATACAAATTGGAAAGGAGGAGGTAAACTTACTACTTGCATATGATATAATTTTATATCTGTAAAGCCCAAGCTAAATGAATAAAAAATTATTTAAAACATATATAAGAAAATATAATAAACAGCTGGATACAAAACTAATATATATAAATAATACACACATATATAGCTGCATAGTATTTCCATATACAAAGAAGTTATAAATTTAGCATAAGAAAAAACTCTATTTACAACAGTACAAGAAGACAAAATAAATAGAAATAAGAAGACAAAATAAATAGAAATAAACTTAAAAGGAAATGTGACAGGTCTATATGAAGAAAACTTAAAAATACTCCTGTGGGATATGGTGATGTGACTAGAAAGACAACTCTGTTATTGGTTTGAAAGAACCAATATTATAAATTCTACCTAAATTAATATGTACATATAACTCCAGCCTGCATCATTAATTTTTGGGGAGGAGGTTACTAGATAACTGTAAATTCTATCTAAATTAATATGTCCATATAACTCAAGCCCACATCATTAATTTTTTGGGAGGCAGTTACCAAATAACCTAATAAAGTCATGGAGACCTGCAAGAATAGACAGACACATACTCATAAAAATAATGAGAAAGGGCAGCCCTACAATAATTAAGACTGTTTGGTATTGATACTTGCAGAGCCAGACCAATTGACAGAACAGAGAACCCAGAAATTGATTAAAATTCATAAGTATATCAGGTATAATAAAGGTATTTCAATTTAATGAGGAAAATTAAATAGTACAATAGAAACTGCTATAGCAACTGGTTAATTAGAACTCTACTATGATAGGTTGAAAAAATGGTCCCCCCAAAGATACCCACTTTAAATCACTGGAACCTGTGAATGTTCTCTCATTTGAAAAAAGGGTCAGTATCTTCAGATGAGGAGATAATCCTGGATTATCTTGGGTAGGCTCTAAATGCTACTGTAAGTATCCTTACAAGAGAGTAAAGGAGAAGACCAACACAAAGAAGAAGTCAATGTGAAGACTAGGCAAACATTACAGTGATGTGACGATAAGCCAAGGCATCAGGCAACCTGTAGAAGCTAGAAGAGCATAGAATGAATTTTCCCCTGGACTCTGCAGAAAGTACAATCCTGCCGACACCTTGATTTCAGACTTCTGGCCTCCAGAACTGTGACAGAACCAATTTCTATTTTTTAAGACACCAAATTTGTGGTAATGAATATAACAAATTCACTCCTTTCAGTAAAATAATTCCAGGACAATTGAAGATTTAACTCTTAAAAAAATCATTAAATATTAAGTGGGAATATGAGATAATTTCAAGACTAATATTGGATGGTAGATGCTGCCTAACTAAAACCAAAAAAGTGCCCTCCCACCCCATTTCTAAATCTCACCACATTAAAATAATTTTTTATTACATGAGAAAAATGGCATAAACAAAGTAAAATAAAAAATGACTAACTGGGAGAAATATTTGCCATACATGATATACAAAGGTTTAACCTCCTTAATATAAATAACTCTTACAAATCAGTAAGAAAAAGACAAATAGAAAAAAGGGCAAAAGATATAAGCAGTTCACAAGAAATGGGCTTTCTTAAAGCCCCTTTTAGCATTTTTTCTTAAGCCCCTTTTAGCATCTTAAGATGCTAAAAAATTATAAAAATATAGGTGAAAATTACAAATTATACATTTTCACCAATCAGATAGGCAAAGATAAAAGTTTTGCACATGTGAACAAATATATATGTCCAAAGATAGCAATTTCAGTATTGTTTATAAAAGAAAAAGGCTGAAAAAATGTAACTGTCATTCAAGAAAGTATAATTTTTATAAAAGCATAATATAACCATACAATTGAATAGGCAAATGAAGTAAAAAGAATGAGCTAAATATGTCTTGGATGGATCTGGCCCAATCTTCCAATGTGTACTAAGTAAAAAACAAAACCACAAATCAGCTTGTAAAACATGCTATATACCCGCATTTTTAAACAATGAATGTGTCTAAACATATATATCTCTCTCACACAGAGGATATATAATAATTTGCAGCAGTTGGTATCTCTAAGTAGTAGAATAAAGGAACTAGGGGTTAAATGAAAGACAGGCTTTCCAATTTCCATTGTCTACCTTTAGTACCACTGGATTTTTTTTTTTTTAACTGTGTGTATGCACTAATTTAAATCTCAAACATGAAAATCACATACTGAATTGAAGTTAATCCTTCATCAAAAGAACTCGTTATTAGATGTTAGAACAATAACCTGAAAATTCTAAGGTCAGGTTCCTGGTCTGGGTTCTAGCAATGACTTGCTACCCAGCAGGTTTTAAAAGTTATCTTCCGGATGTTCCATTTTCTCCAATGGTAAGTTAGGTATTTGACACCTTCTAATTATACATTGCTAATATTGCTAAATTATACATTGCAAATATCAATGAATAATCTGCAAATAGTATTTATATCAATATTTTTGAAGACATCTCAATGATCTGTGTGTAAACATAGACACACATATTTGGAACAGTTAGCCATCGAAATAACGTGCACCATGTTTAACCCATTTTAAATATGATTGTTTTCTTAACAAATCTTTAGTCTGTTTCTAAACAAGGTTTTTGAAGTATAAAAAAAATCCCTAATAATAATGGAAAATACTCTATTAAAAAGAGAAGTGTCAACACAGGCATAATCTATAAGTTTATCTGACTGTCAATGATGTGTTGACATGGAATAGTTTATAAACACATAAATACTATTCAAGTGAAGGCTAAAGCATACTATTTCGCTGGCCAGCCTTGATATGACCTCTTAGCTGTTGTGATATTATCCAATTCACTTTTCAGACATGTTCCATCTGTATTGTTTATGAATATAAATTGTGAACAACCACCATTGACATTACATAGTCTGTTCTGCTATAGTACATACAGCAGAGGACACAATGCTTCCCCTTGATTGCCTCAAATCCTTTTAACATTATTGGGCAATGTGCTTTCCACTCACAGCAGCAGCATCTATCTCTAAAGCCCTAGAGAGCTGACAGTGCCTGGAAGTGTTTTTCCCAACCCCATCTCCAACCATCACCAATGACCAACAAATAAGCGAGTATGAATACTCCAGCTGCCATGCCCCTGACCAGGGTAACTCTGACCACAGTCTCCAGGGTTACCCTGCAGGATTAAGCCAAAGTGACCCTCCCTGGGACTTGGCTTAATACTGCACACTCGATGGCTTCATGACACATCTCTACTTTCCTACTGATTTTCTCTGGGAACAAAGCCTAATACATCACCTTTGTGTAAATATTTATCTCAGGGCCTGCTTCTAAGGAATGTATGCTAAGATGATGTGTTTTTATTTGAGGCAAAGTAGCTCCTACTAATGAGTACATAGAGGACCGGCAGCAGTATAAAGGCTGAGTTGGTTAATAAAAGACTTTTTCCAGTATATTAATGTTTTAAAAAGTAATCACCATCCAGTTTTCTCACAACTAAAGAGAAAACTTTAGGAATACGTAAAGACATCAAGGAGAAAAAACTTGAATATACCTCCAACAATACAAAAATACATGTCTATAAGTTTATTCACTATAGCATTGTTAGTGATTACAAAATACTGAAACAACCCAAATATCCACATATAGAAGAATGGTTGAATTAACTATGATAAATTCATACAATGGAGTACTACGCAACTGTGAAAATAAATGAGAGTGAGCTTCTATGAAATGATGTAGAGTGATTTCTAGGGCATACTTCTATGTGAAAAAGAAGTAAAGCCAAAAAAAAAAAAAAGCAAATCAATATGACTTGATATAATATCAAGTCATATACCTAAATATATACAAAATTTTAAATCAATCATACCACAATAAAGATGGGGGATAACAAGAAACTAAAACCCTAAACTGATCACTTCAAATTTCAAAAATGGCATAACAAAAAAAGCTGCTGACATATTTATAAATAGTACTCCCAAAGTTCACTTAAAGTTAAATTTCATACTAAAATGTTAATGAAGGAACATTTAGATAACCAACTACTTTGTAGATAATCACAGATTAGCAACAATTTTGTGATAAAAGCTGGTTCTGGGTAGTATTTGTATATTAAACATGGTGACATTTTACTCTATACATGTGTTCATATGTTGTAATTACATTTCACCAAAGATTTTCAAATGTAACTTAAAACAAAAAAAGAAAAAAAGATGATTTACATTATGCTACCTTTCATGTAAGAAATATGGGGATATAAGAAAATACTTACGTATCTACTCAAGAAACACACAAAAGATAAACCAGGAACTAAAGAGACTATTTAGCTACAGGGGGTGGATAGGAAAGGGAGTGAAATAAAGGGGGATTGGGAAAAGGAAAAAGGGAGCAGGAATGAGGAGGAAGAGACACTTCTCTAAGCAAATCTCTTTTTAAAGCTCTGACTCCTAGCAACACAGTAATACTTCACACACTCCCCAAAATAAACAGAATGTAAAGAAAATCCTGAAAAAGGGATATAAACACTAGCAAATGAACCTAACTGCATTTCAAATGGCTAACACAGTCACAATCACTAGGGTGGTGAAGAAAGTATACTTAAAGCTAAAGACAAAAAGAACTGTAAACTATGCAATGTAGATAGGAAAAGTGATTCTTACAGGGATATGGGTTAGCAATTCTAAAACTAGTTTATATATATGCCAGAATTGAACAAATAAGAGCTGGGCTTCTCATTAATAGAGAAAGAAGTTACAAATACGGAAAGGGGAAAAGTTATGGAACCTGCGATACAGGACTGAAATCAGAAACATCCATTCAAACTCATGGTTTAAAAAATTATAACTACAAACTGATATGTTCAGAAACATAGATGTGTGTAGAGGGGTAGCTTAGTATGCATACATATATTTCCTAGCTTTGTCAGCAGAGAGGAGCTGGAAGCAATGGCACTCTAGTAGCAAGAAGCACATTCAGCACCCAGCCCTTGGTTTCTAACCACCATTTTCCAACTGAAAGGAGCCAAGGCTCTTTGGAGAAGTGGATGATTCCAGAATGAGGGCAAGAAAAACAAAGATGAGTCTGTAACATCTTGTGGTGCCAGAAAGTAAGGAAGTATTCAAAAAATATATAGCAGCTTGAGAAAGATGACAGGAGCCATTCTAAAGGAGCTTCTATTGGCCAAAGCTGGAACAATTTGAGCAACAAACTAAATGATGATAGTATTGGATTTTAACTCACAGAATAAAATGAGACCATACCAATATTTTAAAAATACTTGAAAAATAAATAAATGTGGGAAAAGGAACAACTTTTCCCCTAGGTAGAATTCCAATTAATAAACACCGAAGAAAAGAGGGAAACAGAAAATCACCATTAGGCAAACACCAAAGTAATAATTGTTATAGGCAAATTCATTCATGGATGATAAAATTAGACCAAAAAACTTTGAGGAGAAACAGGATTTGCACAGTCTTAAAATATCACCCCCAAGAAGTTTATCAACTGAAAATAGAATGAAAGCAACTTTACAGTGGAGAAACTTGGCAGATAAAATCTTAAGCAAGTGGCAAAGGTTAGCATCACTAGTATTAAGACATCCACTGAGAAGGATATGACATCCCTCTTGTGTTATTTTTCCAGACATAATTGGTCTCATTCCAAATACAAGAAAATATCAAGCAAACCCCAACTGAGGGAAAGTCTACAGAATAACTGACCAGTATTCATTAAAAGCATCAAAATCATGAAAGATAGGAAAGGTAACTGTATGATGGGAAGAGACTAAGGAGAAGTAACAACTAAGTACAATATGGGATCCTGGAACAGAGAAAGAACATGAGTGAAAAACTGGCAACAACTAAGTGAGGTCTATAATTTAGTTAATTGTTTTTTTTTTTTTTTTGATACAGGGGCTCACTCAGTTGCCCAAGCTGGAGTGCAGTGGTGCAATCTTCACTCAGTGCAACCTCTGCCTCCCCGGTTCAAGCAATTCTGCCTCAGCCTCCTGAGTAGCTGGGATTACAGGCGCACACCACCACACATGGGTAATTTTTGTATTTTTAGTAAAGATGGGGTTTCACCATGTTGGCCAGGCTGGTCTTAAACTCCTGACCTCAAGTAATCTACCCGCCTTGCCCTCCCAAAGTGCCAGGATTACAAGCGTGAGCCAACACATCTGGCCTAGCTAGTAGTGTTATACTAATATTAGTTTTTAATTTTGATAATTGATTGTACTATGATAATGTAAGGTGTTAAATTAGAAGGAAGTTGGGTGAACAGACTATATGTACTCTCTGTACTATTTCTGCAACTTTTCTATAAATTTAAAATTAAATTAAAAAAAAGTTTTAAAATTTAGAAACTGAAAATTCTGACCAGGTGCAGTGGCACTTAACCGTAATCCAAGCACTTGGGAGTCTGAGGTGTGAGGACTGCCAGAGACCAGACGTTCAAGACCAGCCTGGGTAACATAGTGTGACCCTGTCTCTACAAAAAAATTAAAACATTAGCTGGGTGTGGCAGTGCATGCTTGTGGTGCCAGCTACCCAGGAGGCTAAGGAAGGAGAATCCTATGAGCTCCGGAGTTTGATGTTACAGTGAGCTATGATTGCACCACTGCACTCCAGCATGGGCAATAGAGCAAGATCTTGACTCTAAATAAATAAAAAATAAATAAAAATGGGAGAGAGATCAAGATGGCCAATTAGCAGCAGCTCAGGATTGTAGCTCCCCGTGAAAGTGCTGAGAGCTAGTGGACGCCGCAATTTCAGACAAATTTTTGTTGCCCACAGACCGGGAGATTCCGGGCGGAGGAGCCACACGGGTCACCAGTGTGACTCTTTTGGCCAGCGCGGCTGTTTTGCCGGCGCCCCGGCACGGCGCTTCTCGGTGCGGCGTATATGGGACTGGGTGCCCTTTGAGTCGGGCTCGGCTGGTCCCATCCCCACAAGGAGAACAGCAATTGGAAGTGCTGAGGACTGAGAGTTTCACAGCAAGCACAGCCAAACCGGGAAGGTCCAGCTCTGTGAGGAAGGGGCGTCTGCCAAAGGAAAACTAAGAAACAGAAAAAATTTCACCACCAGGCGGAGAGATCCAAGATGGCCGATTAACAACAGCTCAGGATTGTAGCTCCCAGTGAAAGCGCAGAGAGCGAGTGGACGCCGCAATTTCAGACGAATTTTTGTTGCCCAAAAACGGGGAGATTCCCGGCAGAGGAGCCACACGGGTCACCAGCATGACTCTTTTGGCCGGCGCGGCTGTTTTGCCGCACCCCGGCACAGCGCGGTGCTTCTCAGTGAGGAGAATACGCGACTGGGTGCCCGTTGAGTTGGGCTCCGCTGGTCCCATCCCCACAAGGAGAACAGCAATTGGAAGTGCTGAGGACTGAGAGTCTCACAGTAAGCACAGCTGAACCCGGCAAGGCCTAGCTCTGCGGGAAAAGGGTGTCCACCGAAGGAAAACTAAGAAACAGAAAAAACTTCATCACCAACAAGCCAGATGTCCACTCAGACCCAATCTGAAAGTCGGCAATTACAAAGACGACAGGTGGATAAATCCACAAAAATGGGAAGAAACCAGGGCAAAAAGGCTGAGAACACCCGAAATCAGAATGCCTCTCCTCCTACAGGGGATCGCACCTCCTCATCAGCAAGAGAACAAGGCCTGATGGAGAATGAGTGCAATGAACTGAGAGAATCCGGCTTCAGAAGGTGGATAATAAGAAACTTCTGTAAGCTAAAAGAACATATACTAACCCAATGCAAAGAAACTAAGAACTTGAAAGAAGATTTAACCAAATGCTAATGAGAATGGATAACTTAGGAACATAAGTGAATTGATGGAGCTGAAAAACACAACATGAGAACTTTGTGCAGCATGCACAAGTTTCAACAGCTGAATTGACCTAGCAGAAGAAAGGATATCAGAGGTCGAAGATGAACTCGATGAAATAAAACGAGAAGGCAAGATTAGAGAAAAAAGGGTAAAAAGGAATGAACAAAGTCTCCAAGAAGTATGGGACTATGTGAAAAGACCTAATCTACGTTTGATAGCTGTCCCTGAATGTGACGAAGAGAATGAATCCAAGCTAGAAAATACTCTTCAGGATATTATCCAGGAAAACTTCCCCAACCTAGCAAGGCAGGCCAATATTCAAGTCCAGGAAATACAGAGAACACCACAAACATATTTCTCAAGAAGAGCAACCCCAAGGCACATCATCGTCAGATTCACCAGGGTTGAAATGAAGGAGAAAATGCTAAGGGCAGCCAGAGAAAAGGGTCGGGTTACCCACAAAGGGAAGTCCATCAGACTCACAGCAGATCTCTCAGCAGAAACCCTACAAGCCAGAAGAGAGTGGGGGACAACATTCAACATCCTTAAAGAAAAGAATTTTCAACCCAGAATTTCATATCCAGCCAAACTAAGCCTCATAAGTGAAGGAAAAATAAAATTTTTTGAGAACAAGCAAGAACTCAGAGATTTCATCACCACCAGGCCTGCTTTACAAGAGCTTCTGAAAGAAGCACTACACATAGAAAG
>CAUYLG010058417.1:0-14917 GCA_963573385.1 Cacajao melanocephalus
TGTTCTCATTGTTCAACACCTGCCTATGAGTGAGAACATGCAGTGTTTGATTTTCTGTTCTTGTGTCAGTTTGCTGAGAATGATGGTTTCCAGATTCAACCATGTCCCTACAAAGGACATGAACTCACCATTTTTTATGGCTGCATAGTATTCCATGGTGTATATGTGCTACATTTTCCTTGTCCAGTCTATAGATATTTCTAAATATCCTGTTTTGTTTTGTTGTATGGCACTTATACACCATAGTATTCCATGGTGTATATGTGCCACATTTTCCTTGTCCAGTCTATAGATATTTCTAAATATCCTGTTTTGTTTTGTTGTTTGGCAATCCTGCTCTTAAGGAAAATACTAGATATTTATCTTAAACTGTTTATTTGGATAAAAATGTTCATGAAAGTTGAACCCACAGGCTAGATAATTCCCTCTTCCATAAAGATATGTAGTTGAGCCTGACTGTAGGTAGCCTCAGAATGCATTTTCTGACTCTTGATCACAAAGATTCAGAAACTTGGACAGTAAATAATTATCTATTTGACTAACCTGTAATTTTCCTCAGTTGGCTAGACAGTGTTAGTTATTTTAAGTCATTTCTGCATACTCTTTTTTCTCCTTAAGCTTTTCTGAATTTTCGCCTTCTTCAGAAAGTAGAAGATATCCATAATGTGTTTCTTATTGGTACTTTGCTGAGTGTCCCTGGGGACCCGTCTGTCTGAAAAAGCTTTCCTGTCAGCAATAGGGTGTCAAGGGTGACTGCCAACCTGAGAAAGGCATCACCACTATTCTTGACATAGTGCTTTCTCTTATTTCTCAACTTTTATGTCAAAACCAACCTGAAAGTAGAAAGCTAAGTTTATAAGTAACACATAATAAAATCTTGTCTGGGACTGATCAAGAGAAAAAATTTCACATTTATACATTTCAAGATCAATGGATCTAAGATCTACATCAAACGTTGGGATAAACAACAACAAACCGAACTACTAGTATAGTAGATTATGCAGGATCATGGGAGTGGAAGTGCCACCACTCACTACCACTCCTAGTGACCCACTAGCAAAACTTTTGGTGTCCGTTCCCATGACATTACGGTGTGTTGACCTAGAGGTCTTAGTTCCAGAAGGAGGAATGCTGCCTCTAGGAGATACAGCAATGATTCTGTTAAACTGGAATGTATGATTGCCACCTGGCAACTTTGGGCTCCTCTTACCTCTACCTCAACAAGGTAAGAAGAGAATTACAGTGTTGGCTTGGGTGATCCACTCAGACTATCAAGATGAAATTAGTCTACTACTCCATAATAGGGGTAGGGAAGAGTATATGTGCAATACAGGAGCTCCCTTAGGGTATCTCTTAGTATTACAATGCCCTGTGATTAAAGTCAATTAAAAAATTACAACAACCCAACCCAGGCAGGATTACAAATGGCCCAGGACCTTCAGGAATGAAGGTTTGGGTCACTAAACCAGGTAAAATTCATGACCTGCTGAGGTGCTTGCTAAGGGTATAGGGAATACAGAATGGGTAGTAGAAGAAGGTATTCATCAATGCCAGCTATTACCATGTGACTAGAGGCAGAAATCAGGACTGTTCTTAGTGTAAGTATATACACGCACAAACATGTTCTTAACAAAACAGGAACATGTTTGTGCATGTATAGACTTATACTAAGAATATATCTTCATTTTATTTCCTTTCTTTTTGCATTATCGTGAGACATAAGATTTACTGACTTCAAATTAGCATTTAACTGTTGTTCACTTTATGTAATAGCATTTAGGTTAAGGATTGGTGTGCTTACAGAGTGCACAAAGAATAGCTTTATTTTGTTAGGTAGAATTATGACCTTATTATTATTTTTATTTGGAGATTATGTACAATTTCAGGAGATGTGTATGTGTTCGGGTTGACAATGGGTGGACTTGTGATGGTTAATAGTTAAGTGTCAACTTGGTTGCATTGAAGGACGCAAAGTATTGTTTCTGGATGTATTTAGGTGTTGCCAGAAGAGACTGATATTTGAGTCAGTGGACTGGGAGAGGAAGACCCACCCTCTGGAAGATTCATTCACAGTGTGGGTGGGCACCATCTAATCAGCTGCCAGCATGCCCGGAAAAAGCAGGTAGAAGAAGGTGGAAGAAGCTGACTTGTTGACTCTTCTGGCCTTCATCTTTCTCCTGTTCTAAATGCTTTCTGCCCATGAGTGTCAGACTCCGAGTTCTTCAGCTTTTGGACTCTTCAGTTTATACCAGTGGTTGCCCAGGAGCTCTCGGGCCTTCAGCCACAGACTGAAGGCTGCACTGCCTGCCTCCCTACTTTTGAGGTTTAGGGACTGGTTTCCTTGCTCCTCAACTTGCAGATCGCCTATCATGGGACATCACTTTGTGATCGTGTGAGTAAATTCTCCTTAATAGACTCCCTTTCATATATACATATATCCTATTAGTTCTGTCCCTCTAGAGAACCTTAACTGATACAAAGGACTAGCTGTGAAACAGGAGACTCTTGTTGCATTCCATACTGTACTGAGGGATTCTGGCAAATAATGAGGGCTTCAAATGCATTTCCCTTCTTTATAATTATATGGCAATATATCTACTGAGAAATAGAAATATTTTAAAAATAATGACATACTTCATACTAATCTAGTTTTTATTTTAAATATTCCATTATATAGTTTCAAAAAAAACTTGAATGCATTCAAAAAAAACTTGAATACACCACTCTGAAGTCTGTGTAGCCAAATAACATCAAATAAGCTGAGAGTAAACCATTTTGAAGTGATTGGGAGCACAATATTGGAACACTATGGGCATGCTCACTCTCTTATTAGAGTCTCCCAGCTCTGAGATGATGCAGTGATTTGTCTCATACAGCCTCTTACTGAACCTTTGTTCATTTCCCTTCTAGTCTGTATCATACAGTGCAGGCACGGGGGATTGACCAAGCTGTAAGCTTCTGGAAGGCAAAATGCATCTCTAAATAAGAATGGTAAAAGTAGCACTGCTATCGACTGCTTTTGTGATGGACACTCTACTGAGTTGTTTTTAAATATCATTTCTTTTAATCATCATTACAGTATTATAAGTTAGATACACTTATCCCAGTTTAAGCAGTTTGTCCAGGGTGATCTAAATACTAGATATTTTGAATTAAGTTCAAATTGTAAACATTCAAAGCTTCTGATAATACAAAGTCTTGTGTGTCACATAACCCTTCTGTTCAGGGTGTGTCATAGTGAGTAACATAAAATATGTGCACAGTGAAAGATTACTTAAAAAAATAACTAATGCCAAAGTTACATATTCATGACCCCGATTTTACTTCTGCTTTTTCCTTTTTAATTATTTGATACTTAAAAAATAAGAAATGCATTCATTCTGTTGCAATACATAGTACATATTGTAAAATTTTCTAATAATCGGAATAGAAGTAACTAAAATTAATTATGTACCAAAAATCTATAGTTGCTATAATAAATGGAGTATTTACATAAAGAAGAAATGGAATCTTTTTTCATTCAGGCTGCAAGGATTTAGACTTCTCTCAGAACCCCAAAAATTATCATGTTTATAAAGAAATAATATTTTTGGACAGCTATTCACAACATGCCCTCAAGACAGAATAATTATTATACTTACACCACACAATAAATATATATGTGTGGATACATATATAAAATCTACACACACACATACACACACACACACACACACACACACAGAGAGATGATTAAATATTATGTATGAGGAAATCAGAGTGAATAAAAAATAGCAGAGCAAATGCAACTGTAAAATCACAGAATAAGCTTTAAAACATGGATGTGGTATGCATCTAAGATGTATTTGGGATTTGACACATCTTAATGAAGATAAAAGTTATACTTATTAAAAAGTGGAGTATCTGTACAGCTAGGTGCCTATTTTTTAAATGAAAAAATATGTCAAATGTCAGGGTTCCTTTTCCTAATATAAATAAATGAGTCCTCAAGTACAGTGCATGCAAATCTTGATTGAATTATTTTATTCCTATTCTTACATATTCTTATGTTTCTAGTTTATTACATAGCATCAATGTCAGGGAAAGAGGTAAAATGATTCAATATGATAACTTTTATGAATAATACTTTCTAAGGCATTACGTCCAACTTTCAGTGATTTGAAAAAAACATACGCATCAAAGTATTCCAAAAACATTATTAGTGAAACTTAAGGAAAGCTTGGAAATATCATTACTCTTACATTAAGCTGTCTAATACATAATTTATTTCTGAGTTTTTCCTACTGGCATGTGCTTGCTAGCATTGAAATTCTTGTCAATCATCAGTATGAACTTTTTTTTCCCATGTAATAAGGCCAATGTCTAAAATAAAACATTACTAAAGAACAAAAATATACCTTTTAATGATTCCATATGATTATCCTGATCATTTAATCATACATTTTTCTTAATTTATTTTAAATCTTAATCTTAGAAGAGGAGCTTTCTACTCAAATTAATCGTGTTTTTCCTTGGTAGTTTTTATTTTAAAAGTAGTACTTTATCTAATTGTTAAGTTGTGTGTTCTGTTTCTTAAAGACACTGTAATATTTACAAGTTTTTACTTCTGAATAATTTTTATTTAAATATTAGCTGGCCTTCACACATATGATACTGCTTGACTCTCCTGCTGAGCTTTATTAAAAATTACTATGATATTGCTTCTGAGGAACTTAGAGATAATTTCCAATAGCCCTTCCACAATTGGACATCACCAAGAGAGAATGTCTATGTCCTTCATTCTGATGATTCACTATCAGACAGCAGTATTCAGTTTCCAGAATACTCTGACCCTTACTTCACTCAGTTTGGAGTTACCATTATCTTACAGAAAAAAAAAAACCATCCATTTTAGATGGAAGTACATTTTCTCATTTAGACATCCTCCCCAAAGGCATAAAAAGTAATTTTCTACTCTTGAAACTTCTGTGCTTAACATTTTATTTTGTCTGATCTTACGAAGCACGATACAAGTAGATTTCACTAGAGTTGTATGGAATAGAAAGTACTGAGAACAATTAGACTGCTCTTTCCTTTAATAAGCACCAAACTGAAACTAACATCATATTCAAAATGATTCTAAAAAATGAGAGATTTCACCATAGTGAATACAATTTTATGTATACAATGTGTTTCAATAAGTGTTTACTGTAATACAATATGTATTCTTTAGTTTACAAGGAAACTTGAAGCACATTTGATTTTCACAGAAACATTATGTAACTTAAATGCAAATACATTATTATCTCTACTTTAGCGATTAGAAAAGTAAAATTCAGAGATATTAATCTCTGAATTAGTTCTAGGCCAAACAGCCAATTAGAGTCATGACCATATGAAAGGCATTTTGTCTCCAATTCTGGTGCTTCTCCCAGTATTCTATTCTCTGCCACCCTATACAAGACATGTGCAGCAACCTATCGCTAAATATATAGCTAATATGTGAACCATGACCTTGAAGAGTTTACACTCTATAGAGGTAAAATATAGTGAGTCCAAGAGTTAGAAATTAGGGAAAATGGGATAAATAATTATTTATTTGGCTTACTTGCATTACTTACTGGTTATTGTCTCTATTCAACTACTAGGATATAAATTTCATAAGGGCAGGGATCTTAATCTGTTTTTTTTTTTCTTTAAGGCTATATCCAGAAAACCTAAAATAATGGCTGACAGTCATTCAACAAGCAGTTTTAAATGAATGAATAAAAGATAAGAGTGAAAATATTATTGAAGAGATGAGGAAGCATTGAAGTAGGGTGATGTTTTCCCAGTAGAACTTATGGCCAACTTTACACCTGGACCCCAGTTATATCTATAACCTTACCTCCCACCATGTTCCTGCCTCCTCACTGTTTCATCTCCTTTGGCATCCATTGACCAACCAATTAAAAGTAACCAAGCAAGCTCTCCAACACATCTTAGTCCTTTCCACTACCTGTTAGTTAATTAATAATTATTATTTTGTATTATTGATTCTGGTTGTTGTTCCCTCATATCTAATCTCAATGACAGGAGGGATCCTGCTTTTCTAACCTAACATTTTATCCCCAGGGCTTAGAAAACCCAATTACATAAAGAGTTTGATATTTGATGACTGAAGAAATGAATATAGAGGTAGGGTGAGAAATTGATGATTAGGTGAGTAGGACATTAATAGCTAATAAGATTCTTTTTAGAAATTCAATCTGAGAAATATTGAGAAAATCTAATTGTTAGAAAACTGGCACAAAAGGAAGTTTTATTTTGGAGACCTGCTTAAGGAACAATGAACTGTACCTTCCAAAATGCAAAGATAAGTCTTATTTCTAGAGTTTCCTGGGCCCTGACTGATTTTCTAGGTCTAGTTTTCATGAAGTCCAACAAGGTATTTGTTTCTGTTTCATCTCTGGAATTACAAATTTGTATTCCCTAATGTGATGTCTGTTTTTACATCATACCTTTATAACTTAGTGTAGTCTGAATAAAATCTGTTACTTACAAACATAAGAGCACAATGCAAAGATCAATCAGATCTCTTCAGCCCCTCTCAAAACAGATATTTTATTCTCTTATTAGTGGGCTATTTTTCTGTCTTACTTATTATAAATAATTCAGAACTAGAGTCCACTTTCCACATCATTTTATCCATGTAGACCACGTTCATTCAGGGAAGGTGATTAGAAACATCACTCTTCTATCTTCTACCAGCTTCATTGGTCTTAGGAGTTTCTAAAAATAGGAAGATCTCAGGGAGCATTGCTATCCATCAATGTATAATCAGAAGGACACTGAAAGAATTACCTAATCAACCGTATTTCCATGATATGCCCTCCCCTGTTATTCTTTAAATGTCTATTTTGAAAAGCCCTCTAGTTACTTAAGGTATTAAAATATATTTGCCAATCTGTGGAATATTCAATGTCAGAAGTTGTAATAATAAAAAAGTAGAGCATTATTTAGAAAGATGCAAAAGAAGAGAAACTGGTCTAAAAATAAGTGACAGTTTTTAAAAACATAAGTATTGGCACTCTTATTTTCTTCCCCCATCAAATTTGCTGCCACTGTTTTACATTCTATTTGAATACTATTTCACGTCTTGCTTTTTTTTTTGGTCCCATCTGCAGAAATGTTTCATCATGGGCTTGACTGATTGATCTATAAATAGAAAGGTTATACCCATATACCTCCTAAAGAATAATGCTCTCCTAGCTGTCCTGCAAGTACTTTTCAAGCTGCTTATTGTTTTGTCACAACCTGCTTTCCCTTTTCCAGCAAAAAAATTAGAAGAAAAAAAATGCAGATAGAAAAAAATCCAGAGGTTATCCAGACTGATCATCTCATTTTCCAGATGAATAAACTAAAACCTTGAGAGATGACATGACTTCATAAGGATCACTGAGACAGTACCTGGCCTATGTGAAATTAACCAGCCATTTGTGAGAGTAAGAAATCCAGGCAACCAAAACCTTATAATTTTTGTGAAGGTATTATAGTGCAGTATTTGCTGTGGGACCTGTGGTAAATATTTGCTAATTTTAATTAGAACAGTATGTGAAGGGTACACATTCCATTCTAAGTGTCATTTCACTTAAAACAGCATTCATCTTGACCTTTGTCTCATTGTGTGAATTATGCAAAGACTTTATATATTTGTTCTTTTAAAAATTTTGTTAGTTTTTTGTCTTTATTTTTTATTCATTTATTTTTTATTATTATACTTTAAGTTCTGGGATACATGTGCAGAATGTGCAGGACTGTTACACATTGGTATACACATGCCATAGTAGTTTGCTGCATCCATCACCCCGTCATCTATATTAGGTATTTTTCCTAATGCTATCCCTTCCCATCACCACCCCCTACTCCCTGCTATCCCTCCCCTAACCCCTCCATCCCCCAACAGGCCCCGGTGTGTGATGTTCCTCTCCCTGTGTTCATGTATTCTCAAAATTTTGTTAGTTTTATATGTCCTAGTTTCCAGTCCTTTCCAAGTAAATTTATAAGTAAAACAAGATCCTGATTATACTCTTGGCCAATATGGATAACAGTGCAGTTCTGTGATGCCAATATAGATAATAGTGGGGTTCTGTGATTACATTTCTTTAAACATCTGTATTATGTATGTTCTTTGGAGCCAATCCATTTTATCAGTTAATTATGTAATTAGGGCATTTTTTATAACATAGCATGCACTTCTTAGAATGGGATGGCTTCTTCAAAGCCATTGTGGTCTACCATATAATTAAGTAATTAAGCTTGATGCTCAATAAAGAAAATACCCTTTGAATAATTAGTGAAAAAGAGAGAACATAAGCAGTGTGCAATATGTTTTCTTTCACAAATTCGTTACTGAAAACATAATGTATCATAATAATACACATCCTTGATTACCATAATATGAAAATGATGGAACAGTATTTTTTACTATAATGAAAACATCAAGAACAATTTACTCACATATAAATATAATTTCAACATAGTAAAATCCAGACTCATTTGATTGCTAAGAAAACAAAGGTGGGTTGCTATTAAGATAGTATAAAATATGCTTATACTTTAAAAAGAAACTAAACAAATGGTAAAATTTACTCAGAAACAGATTATAATCCTGATGTCATCATGTTTTCTTTCTAGGCTTCATATTTTATTTTAAATAATAAATTTATTTTAGGTGCAGCAAATAGACTAATTATAAGACTGTTCAAAAATTATATTATATTAAAATAAATGAGTTTATAAGCAAATGAATAAAATAATATGTTTGTAAAGAATATCACTATAATTTTGTTTGAGCCTCAAACAGAATTAATTTTACAAATTATTACAAAACAGATCAGAGAGAAAATTTATTTCTAAATATTAAGTTAAACAAATTCCTAGATCATTTAATAACCCTTCAGTGGGAACCAATGATCCATTTTTGTAATAACACTTAGAAGAGACAAGGCTGCTGGCCATCCAGGGGCAAGTGGTCTGGGACCTGAGCAGATCAATTCTTGAGCTATAAACACATGCTTGGCACTCTAAAGATGTGTCACACAGCTTGGGGAAATCGTCAATTCAATATGATGACTTCAGTAACAGTTATGTGATAGAGGAGAAGTTGATTAAATTGTTGCTGGGGCTTAGCAGAGGCTTCAAGTAAGTAAAGAATAACTAAGAGGGTTCCAGGCAGGAAAAAAAAAATGGAAAGGACATTGTAACAAGAAGGACAACACTTGCAAACACTCAGAACGATGATTAAAGCATTTTTAAGATCAGGGAAATGGAAATGATTTTATATTGCAGGTATATTGAAGAGAAGCTGGAATTGAAGTCCTGTGGCAGGAAATGAGCAAGAATTCAAACAGAAGCCAAACCTTTGAAGACTTTTATGTGTTTTACTAAGCAATATGAACACTGTTCTCTAGTTAATGGCAAGCTCTTAAATAATTTTAAGCAGGAGATTTGAATGACCAGAAAGATAATTTTAAAGTTCATTTTAGTAAATAAAAAGGGAAACTGATTGGGAAAGGAAGAGATAGGACGTATAACACCTCAGTGCCAAAAAATAAGGTAATTGAAAGAAACACTTTAGGCCTGGTGCGGTGGCTCAAACCTGTAATCCCAACACTTTGGGAGGCTAAGGCAGGTGGATCACCTGAGGTCAGGAGGTGGAGATCAGCCTGGCCAACATGGTGAAACCCTGTCTCTACTAAAAATACAAAAATTAGCTAGGTGTGATGGCACACACCTGTAATCACAGCTACTATAGAGGTTAAGACAGGAGAATCCCTTGACCCCTGGAGGCAGAGGTTGCAGCAGTGAGCTGAGATTGCCCCACTGCACTCCAGCCTGGGCCATAGAGTGAAACTCTTCAACCAAAAAAAAAAAAAAAAAGGAAACACTTCAGACAAATTTAAATTTAGCAGAGTTAACTTGATTAAGTAAAAATTCATATACTGGCAGTGCACTAAATGGATAACGTTTCAGAGTTCTACCCAGCAATGTGGGCAGATGGTATTTATAGACAGAAAAATAAAGTGACATACAGAAATAGCCTAATTGATTGATTACAGCTCAGTGTTTGCCTTATTTGGGTGTGTTTGAACAGTTTGCAGCCTGTGATTGGCTGAAAGCTCAGTTGCTATTATTGGCTGAGACTTGGTTATTTATTATAAGAATATAGTCTCAAGTTTAGTTACAATTTGTTTACATATTTAGTTTATAGTTTGCTACATTCCAAAACAGATTTAGGCCAAACATATTTTAACAATTCAGAAGAGAAGGTCTAACTGAAAAAGTAGTAATGGAAATTAGAGAGTAACTTCACCATTGCTAGGACTTGGGTAGATGAAATAAAGGAGAAGGAGTGTGGTGGCCAGCTTCCAAGATGGCCTGCAGTGATTCCTGGTCTCCCCGGTTTTATAGCCTTACGAAGTTTCCTCTATTGTTGGACCAGAATTGTTCTCTGTGACAAACAGAACACAGGAGTATGTCACTTTTGAGATTAAGTTATAAAATATTTTGCATCTTCCTTTTGGGACAGACAATCTCTCTATTTTGGATCATTTTCTCTGGGAGAAATAGCTGTATGTGCTGAGAAGCCCTATGGAGAGGCCCATGCCAACAATGTTATGCATAAGCCACGTTGGACACAGCTTCTCCAACCTCATTCAAGCAATCAGATGGCTGAGGTCCCAGATAATAGTTCCACTGCAGCTTCGTGAAGGACCTGAGGCAGCGCCACATAGATTTGGAATATTCTTTACTATATTTTAAACTTCCAAGCTTTGGAGTATTTTTTAATTCAGTAGAATAACTAATACAAATGGGAACAAAAATGGTGCCCAATTTTCTATATTTTTGCAACTAAGAAGATGATGGAACCATGAGGAAGCATATTTTAGAAAAGATGGATGAGGAAAGGTCAAAGGCAGAAAAGTTGTCAGTTGAGAGATGTCTGTAGGTAGTTTCCCAGTGGAGAAGTAGACAACAGAGCACAAAAGAATGATATCAACTAAATATAATGATTTAGGTAACTGATAAGCAAGAAAGTGTGTTTGCGAAATTATTAAATTTACCCTAATTTAGGTAGCTTAATAGAAGAACAGCAATCCAACTGCTACTGAATATATTTTGAAAATGAAAAGTTTATAGCATCTCACAACTATCTGCTGAATAATGCCCAAGCTCATTGCCTTTAACTTACTTCCCCAGCATTACTTCCAACTAACAATTTATACATATCCTATATTTTATCAAAAGTATCTTGCTATTATCACAATCTCTGAAAGAGATCTCAATCTCAGTTTGTTTTTCTTATTGGGTTTCCTGATAACAAGTAATTTTACTAATCAAATTCCTTCTCTATATTCTCAGTTCAAAAGTCATGTTCTTTGTTAAAACTTTCCTCAATACTTCCAAGAGAATTTGCTGTCTGTCCTTTGAACTGTCAAGTTCATCATATGCTACAGCTATATTTTATATTACAATTGGACTTACAGTATAGTTGCACTTATTTGTGTATATCTCCAAATACAATGTAGGCTTTTGAGGGCATGGAATATTCATTTATTTAAAAACACTACAGAACCCAAGGGGATCTCTTGCACATGTAGATCTTATGACTCCTAAATGAATAAATACATTACATGCTTTGGCTACACAAACACATGACAGCTGACCTCAAAGTTGTCAGTTATTTCAATCATAGAATTTCACTATAGAGGGGTTTTATCATACGGTTAGTGTATTTTCTTGATTCTAAAATTGCACTTAATCATATATAACTTTCTTTATATATAGACAATTGTTACTAATAATATCATGTAAGTTAGCAGTACCAAGCCAAAGGAATACATTTTGATGCATTTATTATTTCTAGCACATGTACAACATATTCAAAGTAGTTGTTCATGATTTTCACATCAGCTGAATTATTTACCTCGGCAAAACCCTGAAATATGGGTATTCACTAAAATCTGGATTTTTTTTTTTGAGTTAGAGTCTTACTCTGTTGCCCAGGCTGGAGTGCAGTGGCGCGTTCTCGGCTCACTGCAGCTTCCACCTCCTGGATTCAAGTTATTCTCCTGCCTCAGCCTCTAGAGTAGCTGGGACTAAAATGTCCTAAAAAAATGTCACCCTGTGTTTCAGTTCTGGAGAACATTATATTATTTATGAGGATGGTTTGTTGTCACATTTGTACAATATAACTAAAGGAATTACGAACTATCTCACAGTATATCTTGGCAATTTAATATGGTGGTTAGGCTGGCATGACGAGTTTATAAAACTTGCAGAGCTACTACATACATGCCAACTATCTGTTAATAACTTCTGACACACTTTCAGGTAAATTTATTTATATTATAGCATCATCTAGCCTCTGTCACAGACTAAGTAGAAAATAAAGATAGAACCTCAAAAATCTTCACTGTGCTAAAAAGTACATCACCAAATCTAAAGGAGTTTATGGAATCAGTTAAAAAATAGAACTGCTGTATTGCACAAACACAGAGATTATTTTTCACATAATATAAAGACTGAATGGTATATTTTGGAGGTATACAAAGAAGCAGGTATGTTAAAAAAAAATCTCAGTTTGGAACATAATGTTTTAGCCTGATGCTATGCAAACCATCTGATTGCCAAACAATTCATGAAGAATGTGTAAAAAATGCTAATTCTATTCTGATCTTCCATAAAATAGTAATAGGTATATAAAAGTGTACACTCTTGATAGTTCCTTTTCACATTTGTGCCTGGTTACATTGTGTTTTGTTACTTTTTAAAATTTATGTCCCTCAATTTATCATATAAATGTCACAGCTAAAATAGCAAAATATTAAAGTTAGAATATATGATATTCTTGATCCAAGAAAGAGTGTTCTACCAATTTAACTTATCTTCATTTCTGCTTATTTAATAAAAGCCTTTGCAAGGTGCTACAGTTTCTCATTTGAGGAGAGATGGGAGTTAAAGTACTTCATTGTGCTTGTTTTGTTTTCAGATAGTCAAGTGAAGACAGAACATAAAAATATCCATGTAATTAGAATGTGTATAACTACACAGACTTGAGAAATACAGATTTTCTCTTTATTCCATTTTGTTTCATTGTGTGCGTGTGTGTGTGGACATGGAGAGTCAGAGAGAGGGACAGTAGCTGTTTTTCTAAAATACACATGTATAACTGAAAAGAGTATATGAAAAAACTGACTTCAGTAAAGATATTGCTCATAAATTTGAGTGAAAATGAATACTGAGTCAGTTAGGACCTATGCCTTTTATTTTTATTGATGTCAAAAATAAAATTCTTAACTTTTAAAAGATTTAATTTTACCATAGTAAAGCTTGAAAATTATGGTTAAATTTCGTCATCTGCTGGAGTTTTAGCCTTTCTTTGCATAGGCTTATGTACAATTAGAGATACTGATTTAATGCATCTGGTATTTCTTCATATATTTCCTGGGATTTGGGATTTGAGGTGTTTCATCTTTTTATTAGTCTTGAAGTTGGTTGTTTTATTTACTGTTAAGGCACTGTGAACCTTTAGTAAAATATTACTTGTTTTTGAAAGAAAATGTATGTTTGGCATTTGTCTTCAGTAATTCAGTAATCATTCCACATATACAAATCGCATTTACGATGCTCTTTTTCTACTTGTAATATTTAAGCCTCATTTTTCCCTTCTGAACTTTTCTGTAAAAACTGTATCATTATGTATCATTATTGAACAACCTCATATTCTTTGCTTTTATATTAAATATTGTTAGCCACATAAAAGATAGATAGCTTTTATAGCATGTTTTGAAAAACATTGTTCAATATTAATTTTAATTGCTTAAAATTCTTCTGGACAATTAAAATATTATTTATTGACCCATCACTTTGTAAAGGTTTATTTTTCAACTCAAAATTGAGTACAATTGGATTATGATCTGATCTATCTGTTGTAAGAATATTACATTTTTCTGTCTCGAAGATTCTCCCCTGGGCAGTAAACAATAATCAATTCCAGTGTGTCATTTATTTATTACAGGGAATATGTAAAGCCTTTTTCATTAAGATGTGTTCAATCCTCATGGTTCAAGTTGCAATATAAAATTATGTTTTAGTTGAATATAAGTTGATATGTGTTTCATTAGGATATATCAATTTTAATAAATGACTAATGCACAAAAACATTTAAATTTGCAAAGTTACTATCATGCCTTTACTTTCTTTAAGAAAATCTGAACATATAATCATTCTCCTGTTTCACTTGATAAAATGGCCTAAGTCAAAATAAATGTTTTAATGATTTCAAATATATAATATGTACCAGAGTCATTATTCACAGTCGAATATATTTTACTTCTGATAAACTTCTGGGCTTCTCAGAGTGGCTAAAAGTAGTAAAAATTTTTGTTTACAGGATTGGAGAAAAATACATACTAACAATCCTAATTACAAAGAGGTATCTCAAGGAGTGAGTTGTTTGTATAAGACCCAACAGGAAAGATGGACTTCATGCCAGCTAATAATTTGAGGTCATTTCTTATGTAATTATGCATCCTATATTTCCTCATGAGTATTACACGAGGAAATAGGAAAGAAGAAGGGCTCCTGGTAGAAGAACATTTTCTTTTCTTTATTGATCTTGCTATAAACTGATCTGTGTCCCTGCCCCGCAAATTCGTATGTGGATTCCCTAATTCCCAATGTGACTGTATTCAGCAATAGGGCCCCTAAGAAAGTAATTAAGGTTAAATGAAGTCATAGGGTAGGGTAGGGCCCTGGTCCAGTAGGACTAGTGTCCTTATAAGAAGAGACACTAGAATTACGAATTGTTCTATTATAAAGACACATGCACATGTATGTTCATTGTGACACTGTTTACAATAGCAAAGACTTGGAACCAACCCAAATGCCCATC
>CAUYLG010058419.1:0-24970 GCA_963573385.1 Cacajao melanocephalus
AGAGATCCTGAAGAGATTGAAAAAGAAGAGCAGGCTGCTGCTGAAAAGGCTGTGACCAAGGAGGAATTTCAGGGTGAATGGACTGCTCCAGCTCCTGAGTTCACTGCTACTCAGCCTGAGGTTGCCGACTGGTCTGAAGGCGTGCAGGTGCCCTCTGTGCCTATCCAGCAGTTCCCTCCTGAAGACTGGAGCACCCAGCCTGCCACAGAAGACTGGTCTGCAGCTCCCACTGCTCAGGCCACTGAATGGATGGGAGCAACCACTGAATGGTCTTAAGCTGTTCTTATGTGGCTCTTAAACAACATATAAGATTCATGGAAAATAAACATCAAATTTCTAAAAAAAAACACAAAAAAACAAAAAAAACAAAAACAAAGACGAAATTAAACATTTTGAAAGAGATGATATTTTTTGCTTGCTAATTCTAAACCTGAACGCTCAAAGACCCAATGGAAGATTCCAGTGAAAGGGGGTAAACTCCATGACAGTGTGTGGCACCCTAATATTGGATGATAAACAAGAACTCTAACTCTGGTGTCATAGCCTCAGGTGGAGACCTGTGAGTAATTCCTACTGATGAACAAAAGCCAAGGAAAGGAATTATGTTTAATTCCTAAGATCCACCCTCATAGCTTTCCCTCTAGACTCAGAAAATCCAGTTCAAAGTTAATGCCCACATCTGAGCTGTTGATCACATCTATTTCTTCTCCTCTGAGATTTTACTATGTTATTATTCCCTTTCTCATATATTCAGTCGTTCTATCCGCTAGCCCCTTCCCCAAAGCGTGTGTGTTCAGATCTCCCATAACTTCCCATCTCCCCCTAAGAAGGTGCCAGCATCCTTTCTCTATCCTTTCTTAAACATTTACTTCAAAATAATAATGTTTATTCCTGTTCTCCAATTTTCTTGCCTCCTTCTTGAAGTAATTAGACTTCTACAACCACCATATCCCCAAAACCGCAGTGGCAACAACCACTAATTGCCTAATTAACAAATCCAATGGCCAGTTTCAGGTCTTTGCCTTATTTAATCTCTCTTATTGCTCTTTTAAAAAATTATAACATAAGCCAGACACAGCTTTATGTGCTTTCTAACATTAGCACATGTAATCCCTATAACAAGCCTATGAGGCAGGCATTATTATTCTCTCCCCTTTGCAGTTAAAGAAACAGAGGCAGAGAGAGGTGGAGTAACTTGCCCAGAATCACCAGCCTCTACATTTTTCTTTCTTTAATGTTTTTGTTTGATTAGTTTCTGAGATGACAGCTGTGGTAGGCAGGGTGTACCTCCCCCTCTTGTCAAAGATGTCCATGTTCTAATCCTCAGTACCTCCTGTAATAAATATATTATGTTACATAGCAAGGAGAATGAATGTTGCAGATGAAGTTAAGGTGACTAATCTCCTGATAAGGAGACTATCCCAGATTATCCAAGTGAGCCCAATGTAACCACAAGTGTTTTTCAAAGTGGAAGACAGAGGCAGAAGAAGAGAGTTGGAGATGGTATTGTGAAGACAGAAGCAAGATCAGAGTGGTGTCATGTGAGAAAAACTCTACCCACCTGCTGGCTTTAAAGACTGAGGAAAAGTTCATAAACTAAGAAATCTCAGGTGGTCTCTAGATGCTGGGAAAAATCAAGGAAACCAATTATTCCCTCAAGTCTCCAGAAAGGAATGCTACTCTGCTGACACCTTAACTTTAGACAAGTAAGACATGTGTTCTATTTCTAAACCCACAGAACTGAGATAATAAACTTGTGTGTGCGTGTGTGTGTGTGTGTGTGTGTGTGTTTAAATTTTTTGAAATAGGGTCAAGCTCTGCCACCCAGGTTGGAGTACAGTGGTGCCATCATAGCTCCCTGCAGCCTCAAACTCCTGGGTTCAAGTGATCCTTCTGCCTCAGCCTCCCAAGTAGCAGGGACCACAGGCATGGGCCACCACATCTGCTATTTTAATTTTTTGTAGAGATGGGAGTCTCACCATGTTGTCCAGGTTGGGTCTCAAATTCCTGGGCTCTAGCAATTCTCCTGCCTCAGCCCCATAAAATGTTGAGATTACAGGCATCAGCCACCGCACCTGACACTGCATTGTTTTATTTATTTATTTATTTTTCTTTTCTTTTTTCTTTTTTGAGACAGGGTCTTGCTCTGTCACCCAGGCTGGAGTGCAGTGGTGCAGTCTTGGCTCACTATAGCCTTGACCCCCTGGGCTCTAGTGATTCTCCCATCTTAGCCTCCTAGGACTACAGGTGCACACCACCACTCTCAGATAATTATTTTTCGTTTTTTTGTTTTTAGTAGAGATGTGGTCTGGCTCTGTTGCCCCAGTTGGTCTCAAACTCCTGAGCTTAAGCAATCTTCCCTGCCTCTGCCTCCCAAAGTGCTGAGATTATAGGTAGGAGCCACTGTGCCTGGCGAGCATTGTTTTAAAATACAAAGTTTTTGTTAAGTTTTTACAGCAGTAATTGGAAATTCATACAATAGCCTATCCTGGCTGTCCTTCTGCCTCACATACCATTTCTTCTTAGGGTCTTTTCCTGGTTTCTTTTACTCTGACCCCATCATGGTTGGGATACCCCATGGCTCTGTTCTTTACACCCATTCTCATCATTTACATTTTTCACTGGGTGGTATTATCATTCTCATGGTTTTGACCCACTATCTGTATTCTGACTCCCAAATCTCTAATTCTAACCCAAACAGAATCCTGAACTTGAGACATGTATATCTAACAGTCTCCAATACCTTCTACTTCAATGCCTAACAGGTAACTTAAACTTATATACCCTGTTCCTTTAGCATCCGATACCTGTATTTTCTGCTTAGAATATATATAACCCAAGCCAGAAACTTGGAGGTCATTGTTTACCTCTTCCTCAACTTCTAAAACCTAACAGTAGATAAGTCCTGTTGATTTTACCTCTCTGATAGCTCTCCAAACTATGTCCTTCTCTTCACCTTAGCCCCACTCCTCTACTTCATTACTTGCCTGGTTCACATAACTTCCTTGGATTTTAACAACAGCCTTTTGTCTTTTGATATTTTGCCTAAACTGGGCTTCATCTCTCACACTCCCCAACTATTTTCCGTATAGTCACCAGAGGTACTTTTTGAAATATAAATATAATCATGTTACTTCATCGCTTAAAATTCTTCAGCGTTTACTCATTCCCTCGAATGCAAAACAAGGCAAAAAACGATCTGGCCCCAGCCCAACTTTCCAGCCTCATGTGCTCGAGTCATACTCAAGTACTTGTGGCTTCCTGACAAGCTGTGCTGTTTAATGCCTTTTGCCTTTGCAATACTATTCAAGCTGCTTAAAATACTGTCCGCACCTTTTCTACCTGTTATCAGCTCAAGCATTGCTTCATCTGTGAAGCATTCCTTGCTCTTCCCAAGTAGAATTCCCCAGTTGGATCTGTACATTTCTATCAGAGTTCCTCTTAGTCACTATTGTATTACTTTTCCTGTCTTCCATCCCTGTTAATCTTGGAGCTCTCTGTAAGAAGCAGATTTTATTCACCTCTCCATTCCTAGCATCTAGCATAAAGCCTAGTACACCAAGACACATATTAACTATTGAATACAAGAAAGATTTCTTGAGACTAAATCAGAGGGAAACAGATATGAGGGGCTCTTAGAGGATTCTGTGGTCATTGGAGGACATGATAAATTATTGTTGAGGCAGATAATGTCTGAATTTGAGCTTCATAATCCTTTGATTGTGGTCCATCACTAATTTGGAAAATAATAAAGAAGGTCTGTGCCCAAATTAAGCACAGTATTCCCTGTGCCTAGTCCAGTATCTGGTATACAGTTCATAGTTTTGGAATATGTACTGAAAGAATGATTGGATATACAAAGGGATGAAGAAGAGACCATAGCATGTGGAGGTGGGGTTAAGTGGGAAAGAGGAGTAGAACTTGGATATTTTTGCAAGGAGCAATGTCAAGAGCATAGGCATGGAGCTGGAAATGCTGGTGAGAGGAACAAGGAAGAGAGCAGTTGCATGTTTTAAAGGGGGCCTAGAGGTATCACCTAAAGGATGTAAGGTGAAGACAGGAGATGTGTAAATAGAGGACAGACTTGGCAGGCAGGGAGACTCAGTGAGATGTCTCCAGTGTTCAGGTGTGAGCTGATCAAGGCCTAGACCAGGAGGGATATGGAATTAGAATGGAAAAGAACTGTGTGAGAGATGAAAGAAGGATTAGCAAGAGAAATCAGTGAGTGACTCCATACAGAAAACAGAGGAAGGAATGATGAATGACTCCAGGATTTTGAATCTGAGAGAAATGCCCAAATTAAGCAAGTCCAGAAAAAGAAGCTGGCTTTGCAAGAAAATGAAAGCATTTAGCTTTCCCAATAGTTTTATAAGATTGAGGCAGAGTTAGAAGGCATCGTGACCCTTTTAGAAGCCAGATTAAGACAAACACATTTTTCTGTAAACTCTGTAATCATTGTTTAGTGTGATCTGTAATTTAAATATCACCATAGTTTTGTCTGATAATCTTTCCCCTAGCAGCAAAAGAAATATGTGATTAATGGAGAACTTGGAAAACACATAAAGCAAAATAAAAGAGTAATCACAAAATCAGTCTATAATACAAGTATAACAACCAAAGTCAAAATTTAGAGCTATGGCCAGGCATGGTGGCTCATACCTGAAATCTCAGCACTTTGGCAGGCCAAGGCAGGAGGATTGCTTGAGGCCAGGAGTTCAAAGCCAGCCTGGGCAACATAGTGAGACCCTACCTTTACAAAAAATTTGAAAATTGGCCAGTTGACCAGGCATGGTGGATCATGCCTGTAATCCTAGCACTTTGGGAGGCCAAGGTAAGTCGATTGCCTGAGGTCAGGAGTTCGAGACCAGCCTGGCCAATGTAGTGAAACCCCATCTCTACTAAAAACACAAAAAATTAGCTGGGCATGGTGGCAGGCACCTGTAATCCCAGCTACTTGGGAGGCTAAGGCAGGAGAATCACTTGAACTCGGGAGGCCGAGGTTGCAGTGAGCTGAGATCAGGCCATTGCACTCCAGCCTGGGCAACAAGAGTGAAACTCCATCTCAAAAAAAAAAAAGAAAAAATGGCCAGGTGTGGTGTTGCAAGCCTGTAATGCCAGCTACTTGGGAGGCTGAAGTGGGAGGATCACTTGAGCCCAGGAGTTTGAGGCTACAGTAAACTATGATCATGCCACTGTACTGTGCCTGGGCCACAGAGTGACACCTTGTCTCTAACAAGAGAAAAAAAAATTGGTGGTACATCCTTTAGATAATTTTTGATGTATTAATATGTATTGTATTATATGAACTTGTTTTTTTATCGGTAATATCATTTTTATTGGTAATATCATTATATCGTCAATATTCTTTGACTAGTTTTTAAGAGTTGGTTTAAATATTGTATACATAGGCAGGTGCAGTGGCTTATGCCTGTAATCCCAGCAATTTGGGAGGTGAAGGCGGGCAGATCATTTGAGGTCAGGAGTTTGAAACAAGCCTGGCCAACGTGGTGAAAACCCATCTGTACTAAAATTACAAAATTAGCTGGGTGTGGTGGCAGGTGACTATAATCCCAGCTACTCAGGAGGCTGAGGGAGGAGAATCGCTTGAACCTGAGAGGCAGAGTTTGCAGTGAGCAAAGATTACACCACTGCACTCCAACCTGGGTGACAGAGCAAGACTTTGTCTCAAATAAATAAATAAATGCTGCATGCATAATATTTCCTTGTTCCAAAAGCACACAGACAACACAGAGTACTTGCACAAAGATCTTTCCATCCTAGTTCTTTAGTTCTACCAATACCATTCTTCTAAAGGAAGCATTGTTTGCAACTTGTATTTCTTTTCAGAACTTTTTTCGATGCACAGTTACGTTTACATATATTTTGTATTTGCAAACACATATTATCTATATACATTGCACATACCTATAGATTATTTGTGTATAGGTTCAAATATGCCTATATATACTCATGTACCGTATGATTATAGTGGCTACCTAGTATTCCATATTATGACTGTATCATAACTTATTTAATAGTTAATTGCAGAACATTTAGATTTTCATTTTTGTGTTAAAAAATGCAATAAATCAGTAATATTCTTGTCATAATTCTGACTTTATTAGGAATTCTTCTAGTGTTTCATTGTTAAATATGTTGGTCCATGTAAATATTATTTGCCATGACAAAGTGGGCTTCTTCTATCCTCAGTTTACTGAGACATTTTTTTCTTTAATTATAAATAGTTGCCAAATTCTAGCAAGTGTTTTTTGCCTTCTATTAAGATATTACTCTTTTGACCTATTAGTGTGATGAATCTTATTAATGTGGCATTAAATAATCTTTCTTGTATGATTGAATTAACCCTCTTTTAATAATAAATTATTGAATTTCATTTGTTCATATTTTATTTAGAATTTTGAATCTATAATCACTTATTTGTATTTGTAACTTGACCAGGAACTGACTTCTAGATGTTTAAAGGATGTGTCATTGCAAGTATCAGAAGCTTTAAAATAGGCACACACCTGGCAGCCTAGGAATCTGGGATGTCTTCCACACAGCTCTCATAATAAGCAACCCCTTTAGTCTCTATTAAAAATAGAGAAGAGGACTTCCAGCCTCTCCTGTCCCAAGTGATTCTATCTTTTCCCTGGGTCTCTAATTTGGAGAGCAAGACTGGAGAGACAGTCTGATCAATGTGCCAGTACCCACCTCTATCCAATTCCATAGAGCCTAGAATCTTTCAGGGGGTTGTGCTTATTGTCTCTTATCCTTCTTTATGGTCGACCAACTGGGAGCCAGCCACCTCGACAACTTTTTGAAGAGAAGCAGGATGTAAAAAAACTAGAATTAAATCAAAACTGGAATTTATTTAGATATTTGATGTCTTTGGTAGCTTTTTATATAGAAAAGATGATTCTTATTAGCAGTTTCAATTTAAAACTGGAATTATAGTAAAGATATATTCATTTGTAAAAATTATAATGTTCAGCAGAGTGCAGTGTCTCACACCTGTAATCGCAGCACTTTGTGAGGCCGAGGCAGGAGGATTGCTGGAGCCCAGGTGTTTGAGACCAGCCTGGGTAACAGAGTGAAACCTGTCTTTACAAAAAAATAAAAAATTATCTGGGCATGGTGGCACATGCCTGTGGCCCCAGCTACGTGGGAAACTGAGGTGGGAGGATTGCTTGAGCCTGGGAGGTCTCGGCTGCAGTGAGCTATAATTGCACTACTCCACTCCAGCCTGGGTGGCAGAGTGAGACCCTGTCCCCCCCCAAAAAAAGAAAGAAAGAAAAAAGGTCATGAAAAATAGTGATTTTTTTTTAAAGGATATCTCTTCTTCCCTACCCCCACGACTGGTAGAGCCAGAGGGGAGTTACTTTGGGAAATTACTGTTTGCCACCAGCTAGAAAAAGTCTGTTCTATAGATAAGACAAATGGTAATGAAAGAGGATGTGGTTGGGGTAGATTCAGTTTGTGGCAATCATTTTGAAGCATTCTAAGACATGCTTTATCTGTTGGAATACAGAAAAGTGGTATTAATTTCTCCACCCCTAAGTGTAATCATGGCACTTCCCCTTACTAATTCATGTATCAGGTTTATTGTGAGGATTAAGTGAATTAATATATGAGAAATGCTTGGACTATTGCCTGGCACATAGTAAGCTCTCAATAAATGTTATTTTCTTACTATATTTATAGAGTGTTAATTATTATGAAGGTAGGCAACTTCTGACGTGACTCCCAATGATCCCCACTTCCTGGTATTCATACCCTTGTGTAATCCCCTCCAGTTGAGTGTGGACCTAGTTACTTGCTCTTAATAAAAAGAATATGACAAAAGTGATGGAAATATTGATTTGTAATAATACTAATCATGTCTGTTTATTTTTTGAGATTGAGTTTCATTCTTGTTGCCTAGACTGGAGTGCAATGGTGCTATCTCTGCTCACTGAAACCTCTACCTCCCAGGTTCAAGTGATTCTGTTGCCTCAGCCTCCTGAGTAGTTGGGATTACAGGCATGCACTACCATGCCCGGCTAATTTTGTATTTTTAGTAGAGACGTGGTTTCTTCATATTGATCAGGCTGGTCTCAAACTCCCGACCTCAGGTGATCCACTCGCCTCAGCCTCCCAAAGCACTGGGATTACAAGTGTGAGCCGCCTCACTCGGCCTCACTAATGTCTATTAACAGTAGATAGTGGCTTGTATTTTGCTGGACTCTATATCCTTCCCAGCTTTCACATTTTGCAAACTACCATGTTTGAGAGGCCCACGTGGCACAGAATTAGGGATGGTTTCTGTCTAACGGTTTGCAAGGAACTGAATTCTAACAATAACCATGTGAATGAGCTTTGAAGTGGATCCTTTCCCAGTCAAGCCTTGGAATGACAACAGCCCCACAGGACACATTGATTGCAGCTTGTGAAAGACTCTGAAGCAGAGTACCTAGCTAAATTGTATCCAAATTCCTGACTCACAGAAACTGTGATTTTGTTGTTTTAAGCCACTAAATTTTGGGGTAATTTGTTATGCAACAAGAAATAATACGTTTTTTGTTATCATTGTCATCATCATCATTATTATTAACAATATAACATAGAATTAAGAATAGGACCTTAATCTGGAACCAGATGGCCTGAGTATGAATCCCAGCTCTTCTACTTACTAGCTGTTTGATCTTCTGTCAATTATTTTCCTCATCAGTAAGATGGAGCTGATAATAGTTATGAAGAGTAAATGAATTAATACATGTAAAAACTCAGGCACTTAGCAAGAGCTGTACCTATTGGATGCTGCTATTATTTTATGAAGGGAAAACCAGTACATAGTCCCTGCTCCTGCTGGTATTAGTCATCAGCTCTGGTTTTCTGTTAAATTCTTGGTTTCTTTTGCAAACCAAGAATTCTTTCTAGTTTTAGTTTATAAATACATTCAGTCTGGTGCTGAGGTGAGAGGCAAACAGAAAGAATAATGGTTTCTGCATTATTTCATGAAGAGAAACTCAAAGTCCTTTCAAGTAAATCTTAAAGACAAAGAATTAGTTTCGTTCTCTGAAAGAGAAGTGAAATTCCATGCCATCTTGTCTTCTACACTCAAATACTGCATATTACTTAGATGGATTACAGTGGACAGGAGGATAAGCCCTTAGTTTACATTCACAGTTCTTACACGGCAGATTCAGCGTAACCATACTATTGAATGCTGAGTCAAACAGAAGCCACAGAAATAATTAGGTTTCTGCAGTCCAAGAAAGAGCTGGGCAGAGGCAAGGTCCAAAGAAATAACTTCACTAGGTAAGAAATTAAATCTTGAGCTAGCATAAGATCAAACAAAAGCAAGCTTGAAAACAAAGAGGTCATTTATTGAGGCAAAGATTAGGTGTCAAAAGATCTCTAAAGAACAAAAATAATATATTACATTTGTATAGCGCTTCAGAGTTTACCAAGTGTTTTTATACTGTATTTTATTAGCGCCTCACAACATCTGGATAAGGCAGTGCTAATGTGCTATTCTCATTTTTAAATGAGCCAATGGAAGATCAGTGGGGTTAAGTTACTTACTTGAGGTCACACAGTCGCTAAGTGGGATTAGATTCAAAACTTCTTTCTGATCGGTGTGATAGAATATTTGGTCTGATATAGCTATTGGGTTATCTTTTTTCATCAGTTTCTGTGTCATTCAAGATAGAATTATTTAGGACTTAACATTCCTGACCAGGAATGTACACTTCATGAGCAGGACATGGCAGACACCTTGTAAGTGAGCTTGAATTTTGAGTTCCAAGTTCCAACCAGGTTTATTTTATTCCAGTTAACAAACTCTGCTTCTCTCCATATTCCTATTCAGAAGCTATTATGTGACACATTCCCAAACTCCCTGAAATCTTTTGATAAAAATTAAGTAAGGAAATGTTAAGTTCCATGGACATTCAAAAGTAATGATTCCCTATTTAAAAACTACCTTGCACTAACTACCCTGACAGTTTCACAATATTTTATGGTATGAATTTGGAGTTGATTTCAGTATAGAAACACCACTTAGTATAACGAGGAAAATGGCCCCGGATTATGCTTTTTATAAACCATACCCATCATACAATATGGTAACATGAACGTTTTTTTTTAATCTGACCTAAAATTTATCCTTCATAAGCAAATAGTATATATGTCAGTTTTTACCTTTCTTTGCCAAATACCATGTATCAGTAATCTTCATAAATTATTGTTAAATATAAACAGTATGCCTAAGACCCAGAGATGTCCTTAGGCACTGTAGTCAAGAAAAGGATGTGAGTTGTTATGTCCATGTTGGGAATATTTCCTCTCCTTCTAACACTCAATGCCTTCATTATGTAACTAATTGGGTGTTTCTCATTGGGGCACCCTTTCAAATGTGCCATTCTTTGGGATGGCCTTGGGATTATAGATCTTCCTTTTACTCAACTGGTCTACTGAGTGTCATATGTTTTATTAGGTTCTCTGGGGATATAGAATCTTAGTAGGTAAGACCCTATGCAAACACATTCATTCATTAATTGCATAATTATTTACTGCCCTCATGGAGCTTTCATTCTGATTATGGAGACATTCAATAAACGAGATCATGCAGGAAAATGTACATAGTGAGAAATGCTAAAGATTTTAAAAATCAGAAAAAGAAATTTGTTTTTTTTTGCTTTTTTTTTTTTTTTTAAAGACTCAGTCTTGTTCTTGTTCTTCAGGCTGGAGTGTAACGGCGCGATCTCGACTCACTGCAACCTCCGCCTCCCGGGTTTAAGCAATCCTCTTGCCTCAGCCTCCCAAGTAGCTGGGCTTACAGGTGCCCGCCACCACACCTTGCTAATTTTTGTATTTTTGGTAGAGACGAGGTTTCACCATGTTGGCCAGGATGGTCTTGAACTCCTGACCTCAGGTGATCTGACCACCTTGGCCTCCCAAAGTGCTGGGATTACCGGGTGTGAGCCACAGCACCTGGCCGAAAAAGATTTAAAGGAGAGTTTTGAAATTTTGGTCTGGGAAGACCTCATTAAGGTTACTTTTGATTAAATAAGTGAGGAAAAAAGCTTAGTGACAAGATGAAAATCATACCCAACAAAGGTTTGTGGAAAATACGTTAGAAACACACACAATGATGGTAATGGCAGCCAATACTCATATAGTATATTTTATATTCCAGGCAATATTCAGAGCACTTTACATAGATTAATTGATTGATTTGGGGTGAGGGGGTTGGGACAGGAGAGCAGGGACAGCTGCACAGAGGTGATGACATTCAGATTGGCCCTAAGCAATGAGAATGAGTGTTGGGACTGGGGTGCTGTTGGTTGCTGGGATGTGGTGAGAGAAGCAGGGAAACGTGTGCAAAGAGCAGAGACAAAACACACTTGATGTGACTGGGGAATGTGTCTGGGAGTCAAAGTCTTTTTCAAAAATAACTGTGCCTTGATATTTTTCTAAGAGGAAAAATTCTGTTTTACTGAAGACAATAGTATAAAAGGACAGAGGAGGATGCGTTTATATTTATAATTCACAAAGTAACATTTTAGGATCTAGGCTTTACTAGAGAGGGGAGAAAAAGACTTCCACTCATCCCTGCTTACTCATCTCAGGGTAGGCCAGGACTCAAGAAATGACACAGTAGAAAAAAGCACTGTCTCATACTCATTGAGACAGGAATAATACAGGGTGATCACAGGAGAATAGAAAATTCCAGGCAGTAGTTTCACATGATGAGCAAAAGGAAACTGTTGAAATAGCTGCAGAAGCTAGGGGCTGATAAGACTGTAAAAAACCAGGGTGTGGGTCAAGCTGGCTATGACCAACTAGACCCAACATGGTGCTGGATTTGACCTAGGTTTCTACTAGCTCCTCATTATACACTCATTAACATACAAATCACAAACCCATTAGTGTCATGACAGTCCTGGAAACCCCCTGTTTGGTGTAAAAATGAATGGCACCATAGTTCCAAGAAATCTTCAACTTTTTCTAGGAATCTTCATGAACATACCACCCCTTGGTTAAAGAAACCCTAAAGGGAGAAGCCCCAAAATCCATTGTATGGCACTTTCTTGAGTATGCCCACACTCCCCTTTCTTAAGTGTGGATTTTTTGCTGTGCAATAAATCTCCATACTTTCACTTTGCTATTTTCTGACTCATCCTTGAATTCCTTCTCTTGATGGTGTCAACAGCCTGGACGACAGCTAGGGTGGAGATCCCACCAGCGTTTTGCATTCCTCCCCTAGCCTACCAATGTCATCATCATCCCTTTTACCAATCAGGCAGATATAATTGACTCACATCATTTAAGTGGCCACTTCTCCGCCTAAATATCGGGCCAACTTTGGAGGTGCTATGTGGTATAAACAAAACATCCCTGCCTTCTGTTTTTTGTGCCCATGTTGTTTTAATTTTCAATGTCCAAGATAATTGTTTTAATGTTTCTTGAATTTAGTCAAATAATTTTTCTCCAAACTAGCATGGAGGTGATTTGTGCCAGTTGATGATTAATATGCAAAAGAAATTCTCCCTATGTTCACACTTCTTTGAAAACATCCAGTACAAAAGACAATGATAATTTGAATATCTTAATGCCATTACATTAGCAAGGAAATTACTTCAGCATGATGCTGTCACAATTTTTATTGCAAATATCAATAAATGGAAAGAGGTTTTACTCCTGAGATTATGAGCCTGTTAAAGGGCAACAGATTGTTCTCCTGAAGTTGTCTACTGAGCTGCCTAAACCCTTGCAGTATCTTAATTTAACAAGTACTTTTAACTACTAAAAAAAAAAAAATTTCTTCTGGATATTCTTAATGTTTTTACATATAAATGCTTCTTCTGAGAATTTGTTCAAATCAGACAAGCATTAATCTATTGGCTATAGAAGAAAAAAAGCATGGTCAATGACATAAGTAGATTACTTTTGGAATAAAAATAAGTTTGACCTTATGTCTCAGTTTATGAATATGCTAATAACCATTAACTTGTTCTGTTTTTTGGAATTTTGTTCTGGCAGCTCTTTAGGAACTTTTGTAATGACAATTTGTCAGGTGACTTTCTCTCAAAAACAGGGTGCAGTCGTAATAATGCTTGAGTAATAAAAACAGTAGGCAAGAAGAGGAGGGAGGAGGCAAGGAAGAAGTCACTTCAAAATTTGTCTGTGTCTACATGGTTATTTTTTAATTAAGCCAAAGGTATAAAATGACTTGTGCAGTATGTTGTTTATGTTTTCGTTATACAAATAATTAAAACATTTAAAAAGATTAAAAGATTAGCCTTGAGTTATTATAAACAGCAATAGTGTCAACACTGCACACATACATTTAACTAAAATTAAATTATGGAATTCTTTAACCAGAGTGAATAAGCTATTAAAATTAAGTCGGTGGAAGCAATCTACACCAAATAAGCCATAATTTGATACTGAAATGAATAGTGCATATTCCACAGGGTTCCACATTCAGCTTCCTTCTCCTCATTCTTTTCTCTGTTCCCTGGGCACCTGTTACCACCATCCATGAAATGAACATTGCCAAATCTCATCCCCACCTCTGATTCCTGTTGTGAGTTGCAGACTTACTTTGTCAATTACTGTATTCTTTCTTTTAGATTGGGGGACCTAAAAGACAACATATCCTCAAACGTTCTCCTCTTCTTTCCCTTCCCAATTTTTGGTTAATGGCACCATAGGGGCTCAAGCTGGGAAACTGAGTCAACATGGAAACCCCTTTCCACCAAACCTCCACATCTAAGTGGTAACTATCTTCTTCTGTCTATTCTACCCTTTTAGTAGCCCCTGAATTTATCTCTTCTCTATTTTTACTGCCATTGCCACATTCAAGCCCTCATCATTTCTCACATGAATTTTAACTGATGCCTATATTTTCTTGCCCTTCTAACTTCTTAGCCATACTTTGGCTGAAGTGCCCTTTCTAAAATGCAAATCTGAGCATGTCTTTCTTGCTCACATTTGTCATCCCAAGTCTTGTCATCACTTACAAGAAAAAGCTAAAATGTTTTAGTGTAGTCTGACCTTCATTCCAGCCTTACCTGTTGCTCCTCTGTAGCATCTTGTCTTCAGCCTTGTTGGAGGACTCATGACCCTTCCAACGATCTTCTCTGTCTTTATATATTATCTTCTGGAATGCTTTTCCTCTGTTCTTCATTCAGAAAGCTTCTGGGCATACTTTAACATTCAATGCAAGCATAGCTTCCTTTAGGAGGCTTCTGTGAACTCCAAAGCAGTTAAGCACACTCTTTTCTGTGCTTCCATAGTGCCCTGTTTGTGTCTCTTAACACACTGTATGTCTCACATTGCTCTAATTCTTAGTTTATATAGTTCTCTCCCTAAAACTTGTCTTCCAGAAGGCCAAAAAGCACTCTACTCATCTTTATATCCCTGGTGCCTAGGATATAGCCAACAAATCTATAGAGCCACACCATACACCATGTGTTATGGGAGGTGCTAGATTAGAAAGATAAATAATACAAGTAGCATAGGGCTTGGTATATTAATCTATTCACGCTCATGTCTACACATCCATCCCTTCAATCAATACTACTAAGAGTCAACACTGTGTTCTCTAATGATGAGCAAAACCGTGTGATCCTTCCTTTTGTGAAGCATATAATATACTAACATAAAGAGATGTTAAAAGAGTAAACACATAAATAAATTATCGCAAGCTATGAAAAGTCTATGAAGGGCAAGAACAGAATATTATAAAAGAGATCGTGATATAGGGAAACTTTGTAGATTGAGTTTTTGGTAAATAAGTGAATGAAATAAAAGTTGTAAATGGTCGTTCTGGAGGAAGCATGTTCCTTTGTCTCTAGCACATAAGAGGCCAGCAGTTTCCAGGAACTGAATGTTCATAGCTTCTGAGGCTTCTGAGAAGTAGAGACTGCTTTCTTTAGGGCCAAGGCCCTTTTCCACAGAACTGATAAAAACACAGCTGTGGCCAAAAGAAGAGAGAAGGAAGGTCCTTTCCCTGAGATTTGAGTCAATAAAGAGCACAATAGGATCAGAGGAGATTTTCCCAGAAAGGTAGGAAACTTTACTAAGAACTGAGGCTATTAGCTGGTCTACAGTAGGATATTTTTACTTTATGACTCTATTCTTTCCCACTTTTTTTTTTTTTTTTTTACTGAAGACATACTCTGTTGACTAGTTCAGCATTCTGACTTTATGTAACTATTTCTTGCTGCTAAGTGTTTGCTATTCGATTTTTTCAGTTTCTTTTTCATTTTCCTTCTATCTATCAAATCTTTTATCTTCCTGTTTTAAGCTTGCTTTACTTCACTGTAAGTCCTTGTTTCTAGACTTTAAGAATTTTAAATTCTATTTTATGCTCTTATAAAATTTTATTAAATTTATGATTTGTATGTCTACTTTATTTGCTTACTTTAATACTTTAACTTTTTAGCTGTGGTTTCTACTCATATCTTATATATTTTAATGTACTTTAACTCTGTTACTTAAAAATTCTTGCTTCTTAAAAAATTTTATTGGGTTTTTAATTATTTTAGTTTAATTTTCATTTATTTTGTATTTAATTCCTCTTAGTTTTTAAAATGAAACTTTCTGAATATAAAGAAATGTTTATTCATTAATAAAATTTATAATATATTAAAAAGGTCAAGAAAGAAGCTAAAAATTATCTGTAATTCCATGATCCTGAAATAATTAGTTAAGATACTATACATGAATATATACTATATATTACTATGGGGGATATATTATATACACACATATGGATATATGTGTGTGTTTTAAACATAAGATTAGTGTTATATGTGGCTTTGTGTACTTGTATCAGACTGCCTTGGTGAGTTAAATGTAGGTTGAATTTCCACAAAGTTTTCTGGGCAGAGGATATCCGAGAGCAATTTAGGACCACCTGGAAGCTTTAGGGGTATTTACTTGATGGTAATCTTGAAGTGTTGCAAAAAGTTCAATCCACTAGCCTGCTGTGATCAGTTATTATGTCTAGGTAAGCTTCTCCATTGCATATAATAGTTTGAGCATGTTGTTCATGTATTAATGGGTTCTACAAGATAATTCTTTCAAAAGGAAGAGACTCCTATCACAACAAATTCCATAAGAAATAGGTACAGTAGTAGAAGTTTTCAGCAGCTAGAATCCTGGAGGTAGAGGCATATCTCTTGCCAATGTTGGATCTGGCTATTTTGGGGGTAAGCCAGGACCAGGACAAAGGTAAATCAGGGCTTTAGCTTCTCTCTTAGTTTCTTATGGCTGCTGTAACAAATTGCCACAAATTTTGTGACTTAAAACGATACAGATTTATTGCTATAATTCTAGAGGCCAGAAGTCTGAAATCGGTTTCACTGGGCTTAAGTCAAGGTGTAGGCAGGGCTAATTCCTTTTGGAGGATCTAGGGGAGAATCCATCCTTTCCTCTTCAAGCTTCTAGAGGCTGCTGGCATGGCTTGTGGAATCATCACTCTAATCTCTTTCTCTCTCTTTTTTTTTTTTTTTTTGAGATGGAATCTTGTTCTGCCGCCCAGGCTGGAGTACAGCTGCACAATTTCAGCTCACTGCAACCTCCTCCTCCTGGGTTCAAGTAATTCTCCTGCCTCAGCCTCTCGAGTAGAGGGGACTACAGGTGCACCACCACAGCCGGCTAACTTGTGTATTTTTTGTTAGAGATGGGGTTACCACGTTGGCCAGGCTGGCCTTGAAATCCTGACCTCAGGTGACACATCTGCCTCAGCCTCCCAAAGTGCCGGGATTATAGGCATGAGCCACTGCACCTGGCCAACTCTAATCTCTCTCTCCTCCAATTGTCATCTTCTATCTGACTTATTTCCTGTCTCTCTCTTATAAGGAGAGTTATAGGGCATCTGGGGAGATATAATTTTGTAAAAGCCTGTGTCCCATCAAGCTGACAACTGAGACAGCAGACTGAAGAGCAGGGTGTGGTAATGGTTACAGAATGCTATCATCTATGGTGGTCCTTATGTAGAGCTCCCCATTCTTTTTTTTTTTTTTTGATAAAGCCTCACTTCATTGCCCATGCTGGAGTGCAGTGACACGATCATGACTCACTGCAGCCTCAATCTCTTGGGCTCAGGTGATCCTCCCACCTCAACCTCCCAAGTAGCTGGGACTACAGGTACTCAACAACACCTGGCTTTTTTTTTTTTTTTTTTTGGTAGAGTTGGAATTTCACCATGTTGCCCAGGCTGATCAGAGCTCCTCATTCTTTTGTGTAAAGAACATCACAGCTTCTGCAAGGAAAGTGTGAGGGACCCCTGCCTCAAGTTGATATCCATTATGTTATCATGAAGAATATCAGCTCTGGGAAAGGAAAATGAACTCTTGGGATGACATCAACTGAATAGCTATCCCATGATTGGGGTTAATGTGAGGAAAAACCAGTTACTCTTTATGTCAGTAAATGATACATACATCCAGCCAGAAACTCGGAATCACCTTTGACTTCTGCTTGTCCTCTCACTGCTAAGAAATCATCAAGACCAGTCAATGCAAATCCCCATATGTATTATTAATACATCCACTTCTCTTCAATTCTGCTATCCTTGTCTTGGCCTCAGTTAAGATTTCATAAACATTTCTGCAAAAGCTTCCTAATTTCTCTTTTATATTCATCTCACCACCATTTTGGCTACTATAGTCCCCTTTTTAGAAGCCCTCAGTACTTCCCTTTTGAATCCTTAACATGGCTCACAAGCTCTGACTCTTGCCTATCTCTCCAGCCTCGTTTCAATTTTTCGCTTCTACTCCACATTTCAGCCAATGAATTTCCTTCTGTTTTTGGAATTCCCTCTTTCCTCTGGGCAAGATCCTCTGCCTGAAATATTCTTTTCTCTTCTCATTTAGGTAACTCTTAGTTTTTCTTCGTGTTTCTGCCTAGAAACTCTCCGTTTTTTCTCTCCTTCTAGAAAGTAGTACAGCTTTCTATTTACTCTATCTCTACTTATTCATCTATTTATCCTTTATCAATGCAATTCTGTTTTAAAAGTAATACATGTATGTAGTAAAAGCAAACATCAGATCAACAAGGCAAAGTTCATCCTTTTAATAATTTCTGATTTCAATCTGGTAGGTACCATTATAAATTCTACTTTTATGTCTTGTTTTATAAAATTTAGTTTGTATCAACTTTATGCCATGAAAGATCAATAATTTAGTTCACTTGTATTCATTCCAACTCCTCTTTCTTTCTTCACCTCTATGCTTCACTTAGGTATGTCAACCTACATAACAGTCTCTCTAAAAGAAAAAGATATTTATTTGGGAATAGGGCACTGCAATGGGAATACATGTGCCATAGTAAACTGTGTATTTAGAAAGGCAAAGGATGACAAAGTTTTTTTTTTGTTGTTGTTGTTTGTTTGTTTGTTTTTGAGATGGAGTCTTACTCTGTCACCTAGGCTGGAGTGCAGTGGCATGATCTCTGCTTACTGCAACCTCCGCCTGCTGGGTTCAAGAGATTCTCCTGCCTCAGCCTCCTGAGTAGCTGGGATTACAAGTGCCTGCCACCATGCCTGGCTAATTTTTGTATTTTTAGTAGAGACAGGGGTTTCACTATCTTGGCCAGGCTGGTCTTGAACTCCTGACCTCTTGATCCACCCACCTTGGCCTCCCAAAATGCTGGGATTACAAGCATGAGCCCTCGAGCCAAGCCTGACAAAGTTTTTAAAGGAAAAAGTGAGGAAGATTACATACTTGTTTTGAAATAATTATCCTTGGCTACAAAGATCAATAACAAGGGTGTCACCAATCTGAGGTTAGACAGGCAGCTGCTGGGCAGATGTCCTGCAATAAGTTTTTTTGTGTATAAGGTTGCAATGGTCTTTGTGTGAAGTTGTGGTTTCTGTAGCGTCTTTTTTGTCATCAGGCAGGCATACAAGTGTGAGAACCCTTTCGTTATGGTCTTCCTGGGCACTATTCATCAAGATTTTCTTAATATTAGTGACTCCATTTTGCTTCTGACAACTTTCACAGGTATATTTTTACCTATTTTAGTGTTTCCCTTTATACATTTGTGATATTCTATGTTTCTGTTTACTAACTCATTGCTCTTTAAAGTGAAGAAATAAGCACACCTCCATTTCCCCTGCACACACCTCTCCTCTTCTTTCTTCCTTTTATCTTCTATTAACTGTGACAGTACTTGTATGTTACAAAGCTTTTATTATTTTCTTTCTAGTCTACAGAAAGTATAATTAAGTTCTCCATGCTTTTCCTATAATTAACTACAAATGGAAAGGCAATAAATTGCATTTACAATATTGAGTAAGTAAATATTATATGTTGAAGAAACAAATGGTGTGATTGGGCTCATAAAGACGGAAATGTTCACGTGACTAAATTCACCCTTGTAGAATGAAAATGTTCTCAATATTCTCCTTTCTTTCATTCCAAAAAATGGCTCATCACTGAGTTTCCAGTTAGTTTTCTTTTTTCTTGATTCCAGGAGAAATACATGCCATCATTTTACTATTAAGAACTTCAGGGTTTTAATCATACAGTTTGAACAATAGAATCTCCTTTCTTTTTTGATGACATTTTTCATGGAATGTTTGGATTTCCTATTTTACTTTCATAGACATGCTGGTGTCCTGAAATGGCTTGACCCCGAGGTTAGTGTCACTGTTTCTAGGATCTGGTGTTTTCCTTCTTCTTGACTTTATTTTTCATTTTATTGTAGTATATCCTCAAGCATTTTTTTCTTTTTTTTTTGCAAAAAGGCTACATGGGACATAAATTTTCTGAGTGCCTAACTAACAGAGTGGCACTATTATGAGTGCAGAATTGGCCAAGCATGGTGGCTCACGCCTGTAATCCCAGCACTTTGGGAGGCCAAGGTGGGCGGATCACAAGGTCAGGAGTTCGAGACTAGGCTGACCAACATGGTGAAACCCTGTCTCTACTAAAAATACAAAAATTAGCTGAGTGTGGTGCTGCACTCCTATAATCCCAGCTACTTAGGAGGCTGAGGCAGGAGAATCACTTGAACCTGGGAGGCGGAGGTTGAGTGAGCCAAAATTGTACCATTGCACTCTAGCCTGGGCGACAGAGCAAAACTCCTTCTCAAAAAAAAAAAAAAGAAAAGAAAAAGAAGTGCAGAGTCTGCACCCAAACTTTCTGGGTTCAAAGCCCAACTCTGCCATTTACAAGTGGCAAGATCTTTGGTAGACTTCTCAATTTCTTTATACTTCCAGTTTTTTATTTGTAAAACCAGTGATAATAGTAGTACTGAACTAGTTGGGCTATTCTGAGTATAAAATAAATAAGTTAATAATTGCAATGAGCATGGAGATACACCTGGCTCATAGTAAGAGTTCATTAAATATTAGTGATTACTATAAACCTGAAAATGCCATGATTTTCCCTCCCTTTAACTAATAGTTAATCTGAGTATAAGATTCTAGATTAGAAATCATTTTCTCTTAAGTTTTGTGGAAACTCATGTGTTGCTCTTCAGATGATTGATTCTATTTCCTTTATAGGTAGTCTTCTTTTAAATTTTTTAACCATTCTGAGATGTTTTAGCATTTTCTCTTTTTTGCTTTATTTTATTTTTAGGAGACAGGGTCTCACTCTATCACCCAGGCTGGAGTGCAGTGGCGTGATCATAACTCACTATAGTCTTGATCTCTTGGGCTCAAGCGATTTTCCCACCTCAGCCTTCTGAATAGGTGGGACTACAGGAATACACCACCATGCCCAGCTAATTTTTTAATTTTTGTTTTTAGTAAATATGAGGTGTTACTATGTTGCCCAGGCTGGTCTCAAATTCCTGAGCTCAAGCAATCCTCCTGCCCAACAAAGTGCTGGGATTACAGGGGTGAGCCACCATACCCGACCAGCATTTTCTCTTTGTACTCAAAGTTCTAAAATTTCACCAGGATATGTCTAGGTGTTGTGTTTTCCTTTTATACTCAGTAATGCTCGATGAACTCTTTCATTTTGAGGATTCTAGCTTTTCTCCCAGGGACATTTTATTCTATCAATATATGTACAGTGTCCATTACATTATTTGTGCTTTCTTTTTCAGTAATAGCTAACATTTTCACAATTTTTTTTTAAAGAGATGGGGCCTCACCATATTGCCCAGACTGAGGACAGAGGATGACTTGAGGACAGGAGTTCTCAAGTGATCCTCCTGCCTTAGCCTCCCAAGTAGCTGGGATTACAGGTGCAAATAATTTCATCTGGTTAACACTTAATTTTCAAGATCACTAATTTGAGCTTTAACCTTGTTTATTATGTTCTTTTTGTTTGTTTTGAGACAGAGTCTCACTCTGTCCCCCTGCCTGGAGCTGGAGTGCAGGTGTGTGTGATCATAGCTCACTGCAGCCTCGAACTCCTGAGCTCAAGAAATCCTCCCACCTCAGCCTCCTAAGTAGCTGAGACTATAGGTGATTGCCAACATACTGGCTCATTCTGTTAATTCTATAATTTAGCTGTTCTATTTTTTTCTTTTAACAATCATATTTTGAGTCCTCCTCTTTCTTCTTTTCTTTTTCTTTTCTTTTTTTTGAGAGAGTCTCGCTGCATCACCCAGGTTGGAGTGCAGTGGCACAATCATGGCTACTAAACCTAAACCTGCTGGGCACAAGCGATCCTTCCACCTCAACCTCCTGAGTAGCTGAGACTACAGGTAAGTGTTACTACACCTGGCTAATTTTTAAATTTTTTGTAGAGATGGAGGTCTTGCTATGTTGCCCAGGCTGGTCTCAAACTCCTGGACTCAAGCAATCCTCTTGCCTTGGCCTTCAAAAGTGCTGAGATTACAGATGTAAGCCACCATGCCCTTATCTTCTTATTGATCTTTTAATAGCAGCCTTTTTGTGTTCTGATCTTGCAATATCCTCCTAAATCTCCTTGAGAATACTATCTTTAATTTACAAAGGTTTTTTCTATTTCTTGCATTGTCTCTTTCATCTGAATCTATTGTTGTTTATTACTTATTGATATTGATCTTTTTCTTTTTGTTATTAGTTTTCCTCAAACATTTGATTGCCTCTTTATATTTAAGAATAAAGGATCATGTTAATTAGTATAAGGCAGCCTGAGCTTGCTTTACAGTTGTATAGATCTGATTGCCCAACAACCTTCTTCCCTGATAAGCAGAGTTCTTTGGGCAAGAGGGTAGTTCCAGTGGATGCAGGCATCCCTTACAGATCATAGACAGGGAGGCAACTGCCAATCAGTAAGGAGGGCTTGACTCTTTGGGTTGAGCTGATTCTAGCTCAGCCATTAAGTGTTCTTGAGCCTCTAGATTCAACACACATGCTATGATGCTCTTTTGATTTTTGTTTTGGCGGTCCACTTTAGGCTCTTTTCTACTTTTTCTCCAGTCCCAACAGCCATACTCAGTAGAAATGAAAATGATCAACCAGCTGATCTCTGTTCACATGAGAGGTTGTGGAGCTTAGTGGTTCCTCAAAATTTTTGCCATGCAACCCAAATGTCTCCATCTTTGTACCTGCTCACTATGAACTTGGATCTCTCTGGAAAACTACTTGAAAGAATGTCTCCTACCTCCTCTGTAGTTTAGCCTATGAGCATTTGGAATCATGATTTTTTTTCTCTTTGTTTTCTCTGACCATTTGAGCCCATTTGCATTCCAACTTCTAGAAAAACATCATTTCTTACCTTCTGAAGGCATGCTTTATTCCATGGATTTATTCCATTTCACATTATTCCTGAAATTGAATCAGGTCGTGAGAGAGTTGGAAAATGTACGCTCATTCACTCATCTTGAGCCAAAACTTTCATACTAATTTTTAAAAATTAATCTTTAAAATCTATTTAATCTTTTGAATAGATAATACATTCACATCAATCAAAATCACAAGGTATAAAAAGGTACTGAATGGAATAGGAAATGATTGCTCCACACTGGTAGTAACTGTATATGCACAGGCTCCATGGCAACAGTGCAGATAAGAGCATCAGCTTCAGGGCAACCTGTGCTCCTCCTTCTGGACAGCCCTCAGCTCTACACAGTCTCGACAATTGCAGCTTCGCAACAGCCTGAACCACATGAATTAATACAATATACGTGCATTAGAGAACATAGACCATTTCTCTGATTACACAAAAGAAAAACTTATCTGGCTGATTCACCAAGTGTAAGCAGCTTGTACAGACCAGTTGGTTTGCAAGTTTGAGGGGTGTGTGTGTGTGTGTGTGTGTGTGAAGATAAATGTATATATAATGTTATAAATGCATAGCTCTAAATTATGTAGTCATATATAAATATAACACTATATGTTATATATCATAATATATAGACCATTTCTATGTATTATTTCTATTACATCATAATATGTAATATATAGTGTATATTATAATTGTAAATTTATGTACTAAATGTATAACTGTAAATAAATAAAAATGTTTATAGTTACACATTTAGTATATAAATTTATAAATACATTTATAAATAAATATTTTTATTTATTTATAAACTGATCTTTAGTCAGCTGTGCTTTTAGAAACACCTCTGGCTTAAGTCTAAGGCAGTTCTTTGAACTAAAAATGAGAAATTTATTTTTGTTCCCCTTTTGAACATCAAAAAAGTAATCTTGCATTTCATAAAATTAGTTGTGATTCTGAACTTTTGATTTTTTGGATAGGATCATTCATAATTAGGAAAGTTCCTAAACAGGATTAATAAACCTGCCCACATATGTCTTGTAACTCCTGTTTCCCCCAAAGTTAACTTACTGTCATGAGTTTCCTGGTTAGCTTCTCAGAGATTTTTTTTAACATCAAGCAAATGGGACGTATATATCTTTTTAACATTAAGCAAATGAGAACATATATTTTCCCCCTTTTAAAACCTAAATGTAACATAATATAAACACTGTTTGATATGGTTTGGCTGTGTCCTCACCCAAATCTCATCTTGAATTGTAGCTCTCATAATCCCCACGTATTATGGGAGGCACCAGGTGGGAGGGAATTGAATCATGGGGTCAGGTTTTTCCCTTGGTGTTCTCATGATAGTGAATAAGTCTCATGAGATCTGATGATTTTATAAATGACAGTTCCCCTGCACACACTCTCTTGCCCGTCAGCATGTAAGATGTGCCTTCGCTACTCCTTTGCCTTCTGCCATGATTGTGAGGCCTCCCTAGTCATGAGGAACTGTGAGTCCATTAAAGCTCTTTTTCTTTATAAATTACCCAGTTTTAGGTATGTCTTTATTAGCAGCATGAAAACAGACAAATATGCTGTTCTATATTCTGTTTTTTTCCTTTGATAATGTATCTTAAAGTTCTTTTCCGGAAAAGCTTTTTCACTTTTTTACAGCCATGTAATTTATGGATATTCTATAATTTATTTAATGATTTTCTTGTAACAATTCTTCAGTAAATAATATTGTACATGTGGTACTTTGCATGTGTGTAAGTATACCATAAAATAAAGAAGCACAACTGTTGGGACAAAGGGTATGTGAATTTTGTATTTTGCTAGATCCTGACAAATGAAGCTCCATAGGGGTTGTACCAATTAATACCCTCCACCAGCAATGTTCAAGAATATCTTCTTTTCTCCACTCACTCCCAATATATTTATTATAAACTTTGGAATACTTTTTAATATGATATGAAAAATGGTATCAATATAGTTTTCAGGTTGGGCATGGTGGCACGTGCCTCCAGCTGCTTGGGAGTCCAAGGTGGGAGGATAGCTTGAGCCCAGGGATTCAAGGCTACAGTGAGCTATGATCGTACCACTGCACCTTAGCCTGGGGGACAGAGCGAGATCTGTCTCTAAATATACTTTTCATCTGCATTTTCTTGTTATGAATGAGGTTCAACATATTTTTAAATATTTGCAATCAATTTCTTTTTTTTTTTTTGCTTTCTTATTTATTTATTTATTTATTTATAAGTTCTCTGTAGATTCTGGATATTAGCCCTTTGTCAGATGGGTAGATTGCAAAATTT
>CAUYLG010058420.1:0-79646 GCA_963573385.1 Cacajao melanocephalus
GAGGTCAGGAGTTTAAGACCAGCCTGGCCAACATGGTGAAACCCCCATCTCTACTAAAAACACAAAAATTAGCTGGGTATGGTCATGCATGCCTGTAGTCCCAGCTACCTGGGAGGCTGAGGCAGGAGAATCACTTGAACCCAGAAGGCAGAGTTTGCAGTGAGCCGAGATCACGCCACTGCACTCCAGCCGGGGCAACACAGGGAGATTCTGTCTCAAAAACAGAAAAAGAAAAAGGGGGGAAAAAAAGAGGAAGAAAAGAGCCAGTGAGTGTGACCTGGTACCTCTGGCAGAAGTCACCGTGCAGAGTTACCTGCCCGAGCTGGTGGTGAGGATGATGGAGACGCAAACCACCAGGTCCCAGCATTACTGCAGAATGGGCAGGGATGGTGCCTCATAGACATGCCACACAGGCAAAAATAAATAAATAAAGCTCATGACAGCTTAGGGGAGAAGAGGTTTTCATTTACTGAGCACCTCGGCACAGTGCCAGGCATCATGCATGTCTTATGTCATCTCCCAAGGTCTCTCTTAGATCAGTACCTTCTATCATCATCCCCATTCTGCGAATGAAAGTAAGACTCCGTTGGATTAAATAACTTCCCTAAGGACAACAGGTAAGTGGTAGAGCCAGGTATTAATGACCAAAGCCCTTGCTTGATCAAACGGGGAGGAAAAGTGAAGGGGAAGGGGCATTGGCCTCAGCAGACTGGGAGGCCAGAGGTGGTGGGTGGGGACGTAGGCAATGTGAAAACACAGAACAAAGTGCTTTAAATTATTTCTTCCCTTTCTTCAGCAGAGCCTAAGCCACAGAATCTCTGACAAGTAAGCCCCGGAGAATGGGGCACAATTTTTGTTCTATTAGAAGCACAAGTTAGTATCTGGTGCTGGGCAATTTGTGGGTATGGGTCGAGGTGAGGCTTCAGGATTCTAGGTGGGACAGTCCTCATGTCTGATCTCATACAGAGCAGATCACTAACCTGCCGCTGGGAAAGGGGCCGTGGAGGGGTCTGAAAGCTGCCTTAGGTGGTAAGTCCTGCCCTAAGAGGCTCTGGCATCCTCTGGGGCCTTCACCCTTCAGTTGCTCAATGTCTCTGGTAATTGAGACCAAGCTGCTAAATATTGCCAGAGGGCTGTGCTGAGACCAGTAGAGGGATGAATCTGGAGGCCAGTTGGGGGCAGAGAAGGTGACTGACTGGGCAAAATGAGGATTAACTGCATTTAGTGTGTTTGACTATAAACTGTGAACTAGAGGTCTCTGGAAAGGATTTGTAATAAGAAAAGTTGGCATTTCATTTCTCCTTGAATTGAGGACAGTGTTCAGGAGTACACCAGGCAGTGGAAAATGAGATAACATCCAGAGCTGATGTGACCTGGAGGCAGATGAAAGCTGAACCCAAAGGAACCCAGGTCTCACTCTTGGAAATGTAATCCGTCTGTGAGTTGACTCTAGTTACTCTAGGAGCATGGCTTAAGCCCAGCAGTAATTGGTTTTATGCTATTTGCATTTCTAAGCTTTCCTTTTCTTTGACCTAATACTTTTTAAAGACTGTATTTTGTTTTAGTTGTGCTGCAAAGAGAAAAGTGGCGGCAGGTTTTTTGTGAGCTGTGTCGGGGTTGACGGTATTTGGAAGGTGCCAAACACCTCCAGGTCCTGTCCTGCCACAGCCATCTCCTCAAGTTTCTCTAGAAAACGAGGTTAGGCAAAGGAACTCTACTTCCGGGAGGTTTTTGCCTCAAACCCCAATGTAGAAATCTGGTGTGGTGGCAGAGGGCTAGCAGCAGACCAGAGGGGCCTCCTGGGCTTCTTCCCGCCGGATCCACACACATGTACCACACTCTGGTTTCCATTTCTTCAACAAGCATTCACCGAGTGTCTACTAAGTGCCAGGCGCTGTTCTAAGCACTGAGTATTTTGCGGTAAATAGCAGACAAAACCTCTGCCTTTATGAAGCTTACTGATTGATAGAGTTTGGAGATTTGTCCCCTCCAAATCTCATGTTGAAATTTGATCCCAGTGTTGGAGGTGGGGCCTGGTGAGAGGTGATTGGGTCATGGGGTAGATCCTTCATGAAAGGCTTGGTGCCATCTCAGAGGTAATGAGTAAGGTCTCCGAGAGAGCTGACTGTTAAATAAAGAATGTGGCACCCCTCCCCTCTCTTGCATCTTTCCTCTCAACATATGATGCTGACTCCCTTTCCCTTTCTGCCATGACTGGAAGCCTCCTGAGGCCCTTATCAGAAAGAGATGCTAGCACCATGCTTCTTGTACAGCCTTCAGGTCCGTAAGCCAAATAAACTTCTTTTCTTTATAAATTACCCAGCCTCAGGTATTCCTCTGTAACAACACAAATTGACTAAGACACTAATGTTCTGATAGAGGGAGCTGGACAACAAAACAAAACAAAACATAAAAACGGCTTGTGGTAAGCACCATGAAGAACTAAAGCAGAGTAAGGCGGCAGGTGGTACAGGGAATAACCGTGTGTGTGCGTGTGTGTGCACTCCTACTTTAAAGGAGCTGGTAACCAACGAGCAGAAGCCTGGAAAGAGTGAGGGAGTGACGTGCAGATCACCTAAGGAAAGGTTTCCCTTCGAAGCAGAAGGGAAACACACGCAGAAGCCCTGGGATAGAAGCCTGGTTGGCATGTTCTTCGAGTAGCAAGGAGGCCTGTGTGCCCTGAATGGAGAGGCAAAAGCAAGTGTGACAAAAGAGGGGGTCAGAGAGGGTAAGTGGGGTCATCTAAGACCATATAAGGCCTTATAAGAGACAGTAAGACAGTAAGATCTTTTTTTTTTTTTGAGACAGAGTCTCATGCTGTTGCCAGGCTGGAGTGCAGTGGCGAGATCTAAGCTCACTGCAATGTCCTCCTTCTGGGTTCAAGCGATTCTCCTGCCTCAGCCTTTCTACTAGCTGGGACTACAGGTGTGTGCCACCACACCCAGCTAATTTTTGTATTTTTAGTAGAGACGGGGTTTCACCATGTTGGCCAGGATGGTCTCGAACTCCTGACCTCATGATTTGCCCGCCCCTTGGCTTCCCAAAGTGCTGGGATTACAGCCATGAGCCACCACACCTGGCCCCAAGACACAGTAAGATCTTTTATTTGCCTCTGAGCAAAATGCAAAGCCAATGGAAAGTTTTGAGCAGAAGAACAATGTGATATTCATGATTCTACAAGGCTGACTCTGGGTGAGTGATACAAAATACATAATACATCTAAATTAACAGTTTAATATGTAATCAATATAAAATTATTATTGAGATTATATATATATATTTTTTTTTAGATGGAGTATTGCTCTGTCGTCCAGGCTACAGTGCAGTGGCACAATCTCAGCTCAATGCTACCTCCGCCTCCTGGGTTCAAGCAATTCTCCTGTCTCACTCTACTGAGTAGTTGGGACTACAGGTGCCCACCACTATGCCAGGCTAATTTTTGTATTTTTAGTAGAGACAGGGTTTCATCATGATGGCCAGGCTGGTCTTGAACTCCTGACCTCAGGTGATCCACCTACCTCAGCCTCCCAAAGTGCTGGGATTACAGACATGAGCCACCACGCCCAACCTATATATTTTTTAATATACAAGATCTTTGGAATCTGGTGTGCATGCTACTCTTACAGCACATCTCAATTCAGAATCATCACATTTCAAGTGTTTAAATCCCCAACTCGGCTGGTTACCATATGGTACTATAGTACAGCTTCACACTATAGGGGGCCGGGTGACACAGGGTCCCCAGGAAAGATGCTCTTCAGTGGTCTGGATGACGGATAATGGTGAGGCTAAGGGCAAAAGCACTCCAAGGGTGAGCAATGCATTAAAAAATAGCTTCTCCTAAGGCCTAGGGTACAACTTGCTGACTCTCACCCCTGATCCCTGCAGGAAGTTAGAAGAACCCTATTGGGAACAGCTCCGGGCATACCTATGACAGCCATACTGGAATAAAAGAATCTGAAAGAAGACTTCAGAGGGCTTAGAGCTGCCATCCATCCTCATCACACTCCACCATTCTGGAGGCTCCACCTCATACCCCCCTATACCCCATTATCATGTAGACCTTGACCTTTCTGAGCAGCACTCTTCCACATGGTGTCCTTTGGGGAGAGGGGAGGGGAGGAAGCCCTATTTTTCCTTGGAGGCCACAATTTCCTCATTTCTGTTCTTGGCTTTGTAAAACAACTAAATTTGAAAAGTCAACAACTAAATCTGTTACATGAGAATGCCTTATGTAACAAACTGCAACCTAGTTTAGTACTTAATCTAACTGAAAGCCTAATTTAAGAGTATACTCTTGTAAAGAATCGCTGAGTCTCAGCAAGTCACAGCAGCTGAACTTCAGCCAATCACAGGTGGCGAAGGGACTCAAATAAGGCGAAAGGCCAGCTGTAGCCAATTAAGCAGCCTCTCTGCCTCACTTCCCTTTTCCGTCCATAAATGCTGCCTGATCACGTTGCAGGCCAGCGTTCTTAGAACCTGTCTGGATCTGAAGGCTACCCGATTGGAGATTTGTTCTTTGATCAAGGAAACTTAGTTATTTCTATCTTGTCTAAGGTTTTTCCTGTTAACAGCTTGTTAACCCCAGTGCATTGGATGATCAAGCAGAGTCCCACCAACTTTCTGTTGCTCTCCAGAGGAAAGGTTAGAGAATTCTGGGTGCCCATTCTAGGGCCACATTATAATTTTCATAAACCCTTTCCTCCATTGAAAAAAAAATACATATGTTTACTATTGGGCTGGTAAATAGATGTCTATACCAATATATTTAAAAATTTTCGGCTGGGCACAGTGGTTCACACTTGTAATCCCAGCACTTTGGGAGGCTAAGGTGGGTGGATCACCTGAGGTCAGGAGTTCAAGACCAGTCTGGCAAACATGGCAAAACCCTACCTCTACTAAAAATACAAAACGCCAGGCAGCAGAGGTTGTAGTGAGCCAAGATCAGGCAATTGTACTCCAGCCGGGGTGACTGAGTGAGACTCCATCTCAAAAAAAATTTTTTTTCCTTCAATGTGAGTTGTTTTTATTTTTATCTTTTTTATTGGAGACAAAGTTTCACTCATGTCGTCCAGGCTGGAGTGCACTGGTGCGATCTTGGCTCATATCAACCTCTGCTTCCTGGGTTCAAGTGATTCTCCTGCCTCAGTCTCCCAAGCAGCTGGTATTATAGGCATGCGCCACCACACCTGGCTAATTTTGTATTTTTAGTAGAGATGGGGTTTCTCCATGTTGGTCAGGCTCCTCTCGAACTTTCAACCTCAGGTGATCCACCCACCTCAGCCTCCCAAAGTGCTGGGATTACAGATGTGAGCCACCACTCCTGGCCTTTTTTCTGATTTTAAAAGAACATATTGTCAGGAGTCCCTAGAAGTATTATGAACCCTAGACACTGTGCCTGCCATGCCTAACAGAGAAGTCGGTCCTGCCCCTTCACAGAATTGCCCTCCCCATCCTTTCTGTGCTGCTTCCACCCTCTCAAATCAATAAGGTGGGCATTTGAGCCCCTTGAGCCCTCTATAAATGTCTCTTAGATGTGGCTCCAGAGGCCTCTAAGGTGGATCAAAACAAGGCATTCATTGTTATACTCGGGGTCCCGCTCTGAAATAGGCTGAGAGGTCATCAATAAACCATTTTGATGCACAACTAAGTTTTCCTGGCAGGTTTATATAGAAAGCACTGGTATGAACCCAGCCCAAGTAATAAAATGCTGGTATTCTAAAATAACTCAAACTTTGTGTCACATACATTTTAACTTTACGGACTCCTATTTTTTCTCACAGAAAAATTAAAGTGGAAGAGACATACAAATGATGCATTTTCCATTTTCCTCTATTCTAGGCAGTCTGGCCAGAGAGTCTCAGGTGCCTGGTAGTCTAGATTCTTGATTCAGTGGCCCAGCCTGAATCAAGAATATCTGCCCCTTCAATTGATGTAACTCCTTCAAGCCCAGGCGTGGTGGCTCATGCCTGTAATCCCAGTACTTTGGGAGGCCGAGGCTGGTGGATCATTTGAACTGAGGAGTTCCAGACCAGCCAGAGAAATATGGCGAAACTCCCAGTCTCTACAAAAAAAAATTACAAAAGTTAGCCGGGCATGGTGGCTCATGCCTGTAGTCTCAGTCATTTGGTGGGGTGGGGGGGCAGGTAAGGAGGGAGATTTGCTTGAGCCTGGGGAGTTCAGGCTGCAGTAAGCTGAGCTCACACCACTGCACTCCAGCCTGGGTGACAGAGCCAGATCCTGTCTCAAAAAATATGTATATATAACTCCTTCCATTTACTTACACTTTTGTTCTCCTTCCAGGCATGTTGTGGGGTAGCACTTCTGCTTTAAATTTGTGCATGGCTATATAATGTCCTTTGGTCAACAGAATGTGACTAGCAACGTCCTGTGTTACCTCTTGGTGAAAGTCGTTAAGGCAGTGTGCAATTTATTATGTTCTCTTTACCTGCCTTGGGTCCACCATGTTGCAGATGGTGAAGGCAGATGTCTGTGTCTCTGAGAAGCTGAGGTCCTCACTGCCTGAGATGAACGTGTCCTGTGAGCAAAAAATAAGCCTCTTTTTCAAAGATTTACTTGACAATGAAGCATAACCTAGCCCAAAACACTTCCATAGTTGAATTTCTTCATTTCCAGGTCTCTTTTGTGTCTTACTTTGTAAAGTTCTTGGGGTCAACATAAAAGACAAGAATGCAACAGCTGTTTATCCGTATACAGTGCCATGCTTGTGGTGACCTTTTCTATGAAAGGGTGTAACACCCTCTTGCTACTGAACTCACATGTGGTCATGCAACTTACTTTGGCCAATGAAATGAGAGCAAAAATGATGTGTGATTGGCTGTGTTTCCCCCCTCCCCCATAGCAACTTTTAAAGTCTCAGGAAGAGGCTGTTCTGTCATCCTGGGTCCTAGAGTCAAGGTGACATGAGCAGAACTGCACCTGGCCCTTGATGGTGATGTAGGGTAAAAGAGAAACACGTCCTTATTATGTAAGCCTCTGAAAGCATGGGGGTCATTTGTCACGACAACCTGATAATGTAACACAACCTCAAACCCACAAAATTTAGGGAACCCAAGTAAATCACACTGAATACCCCTGTGATGAACATTCTCACAGAGGTGGGGGGGGCCTGCTGGCCTGATTGGTTAGGTTTAAGACCTTTCTGGGCCTGTGCTCCGCTATTTGTCCTAAAGATCAGGACTAGCAAGTGACATGTCCGGTTTGACTTCCGGCTTCCACAGAGGCTTGCTCCGAGGCAGTGCATCATTCCTGTGTATCGACTGCCTGGTAGGTGGACTTGCACTGCGTGCAGACCCAGCCATGCAAGATTTGGAAGGGAAGGAATAAAGAGCAAGAGACTTCATTCAAGCCTCCTGCCCTCCACCATATTTATTCAGCTTAACTATTCATCTGGCAGTGGGGCCTTTCTAGTTATTGATCAAGCAGTATTTGGCTACTGTTCCTTGGCTGTGTGACTTTTAGGAATAAATCCCCAGAGGGAAGGTTGAACGAGTCGTCTGATTACCCCAAACCCCAGTGCAAACCTAGACTCCTTTAACTATACACAGTCTACGGCCAATGTCCTTATCAATCGGTTTTCCAAACAAAAGCAGCATTTCCAAACAGACAGCGTGTATATTCACCCATATTATTGTTACCAAGTAGCCCTTAGCAGAAATTTAATGTTGTCTTGAGGGAGAAGAAAACAGGGAACAAAATAAGGAATAAGTGCTCAGTTAAGACCCTTTAGATACCTATTTGAAATTAATCTTTTTTTTCCAAGTTAAAAAAAAAAGAGGCTATGTTTTGGGGATTAATTGGAGGGATCCTGAGAAACGAAGTTATAGAACACAGCAGAGTCAAGACACAGCCACCCAGCCGCCTCTCCATCAGGTAGTCACATGGTGAGCAAGTGAATATGGCTGTCCTATTTGGACTCTTACACCTAATTATTAGCACATTAATACATCGTTGCCTATGTAACTCTGCTATCAGCAATACCATTTAAACAACTGCGCAGAAAGTTGTGGAGGATCACTGTATAACAGTATTTTTAAATGACTGTATTTTCTACAAGTACTTCACAGTCAGATAATTCTCATAAGAAAAAGCACTGAGCCTTGAATGCCCAAACTGAATAGAATTTTCAGAAATAGGAATTGTGACTGTTTAAAGTATATTCCTGTTGGGGTTTTTTTCCCCCCTCTCTCTCTCTCTCTCTCTCTGATTCAAAGCCTGCATGAATAACTGGGTTTTTGGCTTGCTTGGGGAAGACTTTCACATTTGCAAATTAATGACCCAGTCCTAGCTGAGATGGTAGCATGCAAATACTTCATTTAATAAACAAACCCACGTCTGGATTTTTAAAATAGCCCTAGACTATGGATTGGACTGTCATTCATTTGTGCTGTAAGGCATCAATCCGTGACTGACTGAAGAGGAAACCTAACTGAGCACACGTGTTGGGATTGTTTAAATGAAGGAAAAAAATTCACTTGACTTTTAAACTGCAGTTTTTCAGATAAGCCAGTCAAAACACCAACTTCTGCAATCTGTCATTACTAAGAAAACGACGGGAACTCAAAACTATCTATTTTAAAAAACGATTTCTAAGGGCCGGGCAAGGTGGCTCACGTCTCTCATCCCAGCACTTTGGGAGGCCAAGGCGGGTGGATCACTTGAGGTCAGGAGTTTAAACCATCCTGGCCAACATGGTGAAACCCCATTTCTATTAAAAATACGAAATTTAGCCAGGCGTGGTGGTGCATATCTGTAATCCCAGCTACTTGGGAGGCTGAGGCTGAAGAATCGCTTGAACCTGGGAGGTGGAGGTTAGTGAGCTGAGATTGCGCCTTTGCACTCCAGCCTGGGCAACAGAGTGAGACTCCATCTCAAACAGACAAACAAAAATCTCCAAAAAACCACAACCTATTTCTAATGTTATATAAGTTAATTCAGCAGGTATTTCAGTACTATAAGTACCTGACCTTCTTTGTGTCAGGTACTGTGCAGATGCGATGACAACTGGACAGGGTATCACAACAGAATTGTCATTGAATGTGACTCATACCATGAATGTGATAGAAATATGGACGAAGTGTGTGCACCCTGGGTTGGGGGTGGCAGTGGAGACAAGACAATCTGTTGAGATATGGGAAGATAAGAGAGATGGGAAGAAAAAATATAAAAGCATGCCTTAATGCTCTTTATCTCATCCTTTAATTTGTTCTATCTTTGTGTGTTTTAGATATACATGATTGGTACTACATGTGGTAGTGGCATGCATACAATTCATAACTAGATACAGGCAGATATGGTGCACAGCAACCTGTGTAGGCAGCTCTGATAAAAGTGAACAGAAACAGGGACACTGTCATTTGATCTGAGGTGTGGAGGACTCAGGATGATTTTCCTGAATAAGCAGTATTCCACCTGAATCTTACAGGAGGCCCTGGGATTTCTTCAGGCAGAATAATCATCAGGGGGTGAGCATACTAGTTAGAAGGAAAACACCGCAGCCGGGCGTGATGACTCACGCCTGTAACCCCGGCAGGCTAGGAGGCAGTATCTTTTCTTCTATTGCCACTGCCCTGCTTGGTCCCCCAAGGTCCTTCAGTGAATCATGGCAGCTTCCCTGAGCACACACATCACATGCATCTCAAAATTTGGGGTTTCCTGCTTTCTTCTCTTTTACTTCATGTCTCTCCCAAAGCAGGTGTCAATGTACATAGCAGGGAAATGGAAACAAGACTTGCCTACTCTGGAGAGCCAAAGAACATGACAATTTAAGCAAGATAATTTCAATATCCGTTTGACTTCATGCTAGTAAAATGCTATTTCTGAAAATTATATTTTCATTTGTGTGAGACGATTATGCCACAGCTATTTTATTGTTATTGTGGTTGGGAAATTATGAAGAAAATACATTTTTTAGGGAAAAAAGACATAAAGCATGTTTTGGTTCTAGCTTCTTCAGTGAAAAGAAATGATGTATGTATTTCTACGCCTAACATTCCTCTTGTAGATGAATAGAAGTCCTCAGGGCCCTGTGGGCTCCTTTCCAATGGATCTGGTTAGCTGTACCCCTCTCTTCCTTGCTGGGACTTGGGTGCTCCCCAAGGCCAATGCCCCACTTCTGGGCTTGCTACTGGCCTCTCCAGATAGCTTTCCTGCCTTCTCACCCCATCTTTGTGTGCCAGCAATACTGTTCCTGACATGATGAACGGTGGCCACACTGGTCTACTTGCTATCCTGCAAGTATCACTTGCTTCACTGACTTCCTGTCTTCTTCATTTTCCCCCTTTTCTATTTTTACTTGTTTGGAGTCTTCCCTCATTTCATGACCTCTATTCAAATCCCACATTCTCCCTGAAACCATCCTCAGTCATCCACACCAGAGTCTTCCTTCACCAAGCACACTCTGAACTGTTCCATTCATCTGGACCTCTCCTGTAACTGCCTTGTTCAGTAGTTATTTGTGTGGTTACTTGGTAAGTGGTAAAGAGCTCTACCAAAGCAAGATGACATTATTTGTGGTTTTGTCTTTTCAGGGATGTTGTGAGTGCCTGAAGAGCAGAAGCTGGATTCGCAGCCTTGTTCCATTCCCTAGCATCTAGCACAGCACCTTTTCAAGCAGAAGATGAGGTGTTTTAGCTTGGAAGTGTAGTGCAAGGGCAGGATTTTGGCAGTGCAGTGCCACTAAAACACGAGAATATGGTCTGGAGGCAGGGAACCTAAGGCTGATTCATTCTGACTTCCTAGAACTAAATCAAAAGGAAAACCCCAACTTTCCACACCTAAGTAATAAGGACCTGAGGCTACTCCTTTTGCAAACCTCCACTCCCTTTTCTGTGTGGCAGATGGAAAATTGAAAGTATCAGTGATTGGTTGCTTTCTACAACCAGAGTTTGCATAAGAGTGTAACTTTGTAACTTCACTTCAGCCCCTGATTAGTTGCTTTTCTCAACCAATCAGACTGACTGCCAGTCAAGTCTTCATTTGCATGGAAGTGTAACTTTGTACCTTCACTTTAGCCTCTGATTGGTTGCTTTCCACAACCAATCAGGCATTTGCATACAGTATAACTTTTGTAATTTCACTTAACTCTCTGATTGCCAACCACCACTTCAGTTGCATGGGGTGTATACTAAGTGGCCAATGGGAACCTTTAGAGGGTATCTAAACCCCAGAAAATTCTGGAACCAGGCTCTTGAGCCCCTATGCCCAGGCCACTCCCACTCTGTGGAGTGTACTTTCCTTTTCAATAAATCTCTGCTTTTGTTGCATCATTCTTTTCTTGCTTTGTGCGTTTTGCCCAATTCTTTGTTCAAAACATCAAGAACCTGGACACCTTCACCAGTAACCACCACCAATACAAAGCTCTCCTCAATTCTGGGACCTTCTCCCTCTTCAATGAAACATGAGCAGAAACAACTTGTGACACTTTCACTGGGAGCACTGGATTGCTGGTGCTTGGCTCTCCAGCACACCCCTCCCTGGCAACAATTGTAGAGGACTTGAGTTGAGATTCGGCCAGCCTAGAGTACTAACAATGGGGAACAGCTGGGTTGGAGGGTCGCCCACGCTGCAGCAGGCTTGGCATGACTTGGCATGACTAAGAAAGACTTTGTTCTGTTAAAGCCACTGAAAATGTTGGGTTGTTCGTTACCATGGCATAACCTTGCCCATCTGATACTTATTATTTTAAATTTCTAATGATTGAGGGTAAAAGGTGACTTTGAGCCCAAGTTGGCGTCTTGGAAATCTGGCACCTCAAATACAGGAGATCTAAAACTGAACAGGAAGTGATCAAGTGCAGTGGGTAAGTTAAAGGGTTTTGGAGTCAGGTTGATCAGGATTTTAGTACTGGCTTCCATGATATACAAATTATATGTCCTAAGCTAGCAGTTTTCAAACTTTGTGGTCTCAGAACCCCTCTACATTCTGAAAAATCATTGAGGACTCTAAAGAGCGTTCGTTTACGTGGGTTATATTTGTGAATATTTACTGTATTAGAATTAAAACAGAAATTTAAACGTATGCATTAATTCATTTTAAATGAATAAGCCTATCACATATTAATGTTATGTTTTTATGAAAAATATATTTCCCAAACAAAAAAATTCATGAGAAGAGTATCAGTGTTTTACATTTTTGCAGATCCCCGTAATGTCTGGCTTAATAGAAGACAGGTAGATTCTCATATTTGTTTCTGCATTTTATTTATTTTGGATAAAGGAAGAAAATGCAGCCTCATACAGATATATAGTTGAAAAAGAGTCATTTGGAAAATACTGTTTCATCAAAGTATACAGATCTTCCAAGGGTTGAGACATTTCATTATACAATATTTTTAAATCGCATTTGTGAACACCACCATTGATCTCATTAAAAAGTCTTTAAGGATGGGGAAGCTGTTAAACTCGCGGCAGTACATGCAAGTTTTCCAAAATCTTAATTTCACTTGGAAGGTTGATTAGTATTACTGTAAACAAATCACATCAGTTGTTTTCCTTAAAGTGACAGCCTCCTTTTATTTTTTAAAAAATGCCGAGCCTCTAAACCTGAATAACCTGAATAGGTTTATCCATTTTTTAATCAATTAAACATGGCATTACATGAAAAATGCAGCTAGTTTAGCTTGTAACTCAAGCAATCTCACAAGCATTTTTTCTTGAGACGTCATGCTTTAATATGTAGACGTGCTTTTAGGCTTACCCCTCAACTCATTACACAAAATGTTACAAAGATGTGTACTCAACGGTATAATTTAATAAACTTAGTAATTTTTACTGCTTCATCAAGGACCTCGTAAGTGAACTTGGCTTATTTTGTTTGTTTTCCCACTGCAAGCACAGTCTGGTGCCCTACCATGACTAGTACTATGGCAGTAGGCAGCACTTTTATCCATGATTGCTTTTGCACCACTGGTGGAAATGCACATGCAGTAAAAGCAAGTAATGTGTTAGTACTGCTATAAAAGTAGTTTCGACCTTGCAAACCTGGACACCCTGACTGTCAGGGACGCCTAAGAGAATCACTGTCCTTAGGCAAGCTACTTAACCTCCCTGAAGTAAGAATGACAGTTATAAAGCTGTTTGGAAAATTAAATACTATTCAACATGAAATAAAGTATGTATAGCACTTAGTATAGTACATGGTATATAACAAGCATTTCAGTAAATGTTAGCTATTACTATGCATCTATTCATATTGTGAGGGCACTGCTATCACTTACACTAATGATAATCTTTCCTTTTTCTCCACAAACTCACTCCTCGGGCAGATCTCAGTTTTAGTTAATTGCCTCATTTGTCTCCTCTGTGGCCTCTCTCTTTGCCCCAGCCAGTATTGACTCACTTGCAAGTACAATTGATCTGACTTCTGTTGTGCCCTCACAGCAATCCCTTCCCTTCTATTCCTGTTGCTACTACCTCCATTAAATAACAGGGTTTCCATTAAAGGCACTTCTGGCTGTTGGTCTTTGACCTGCCTGAGACTCAGTTTACTAATCTTGTAAAGTGGGAATAATAGTCCTGTCATAGGTTTTTCTTTTTTTGGTGGGAGGTTAACTGAAACAACGTATTTGAAAGTAACTGGCAGAGTGCCTAACTACTGCACGTGTTCAGTACACGTTAGTTTTCCTTCCTTTCTTCTTTCCTCGTAATTTTTTTCAGCCGGTCTTTTTTCTTTCCTTCCCCTCTCCAATCCATCCACATTACCATTGAATTAAACTTCTCACAGCACTGATCAATCATTAAATCAGTGCCAACTCACAGGAACAGAGTGTTCATCATGTGAATTCATCACAATTGAAATACTCATTACTTTTCTGATGGGGTTGCAGAGTTAGGACACCAGGTAGGCCTTATGAGCTAAGCCTCGTAGTGGAGGTTTTGGTCATCACCTGTTGAAACACCCTTCTATCTCTCCACTGCTCACTGCTCCACTCAAGGGAAGGCCACTCTCCTAGCACGGCACCTGAACCCCTGCTCTGTGTGGTCCTAACCAGCCTCCAACCATGTTACCTCTTGTGCTGGCCAAACTGAACAGCTCCTCAGTCTCTGAACTCTTGGTCTTCCATGGCATTTCTTGGCTGTCCCCTCTGCTTGGAATGCCTTCTCCCCTTCTCCCTTGGCAACCGCGCCACCTTGGTGAGGCCCCATGCAGCCCCACTGATGAATGTGCTTTCCTTCTCCCTGCCATTGTTCACAGGCTTCTTCGGGGATTTCCATGTTCTGGGTGGGTTTATGGCTATTTCTGTATGTCTTGGCCCTCTGAACTAGACTGTGATCTCCCCCATGAAAACGCATTTTCCTCCAACCTTAGCATGCCATATGAGGGCCTCACACATGCAGTTACTCCATGACTTTGGATGTATTTGTCACAAATACATACAAATTTTGTTGAGCTTATTAAGCAGGATCCTACATCTGAAAGCAGTTGTTGTAAAATGAACAACTACTTATTAGCAACAGCACCAAAAACACCAACACATTTTGTGTAGGCTGCTGAACAGTCATGCCCCACGCCTTCTGTTCTTAGTAAAAGTCAAACACAGACACTTCCTGTCATGCCTGCTATGAGTGATTCCTGATCTTTACTGAGAACAGGAGGACACGTGATTCTAGAAAGGAGAACAAAACAGCCAAGTAGATCATCTATTTCTGATTACAAGTTTCTAGGATAGCTCATTCTTGTAGACAGTCTTTATATCACTCTGTGTCTTCAGAAAAGAACAGAAAATCAAATGTCAATGGCTTCAGATTTCTGGGCTTTCCTTGAGGGTTTGCTGAGATGGTAACCTGTTATATTTCCTGGATTGTGGTTCAGGGTTGTTATGCTGTGATAATCCCTTTGTGAAGCCTCTTTGAATAAAAATTTTGGTTGAAAGTTGGGTTTGACAGAAAGTTGGCCTATAATTTTTTTTTTCCCGGACAGAGTCTCACTCTGTTGCTTTGTGATCTCAGCTTACTAAAATCTCTACTTCCCCAGTTCAAGCCAATTCTCCTGCCTCAGCCTCCTGATTAGTTGGGATTACAAGTGTGCGCCACCATGCCTGGCTAATTTTTATATTTTCAGTAGAGACGGGCTTTCACCAGGCTGGTCTCAAATTCCTGACCTCAAGTGATCCACCCACCTCGGCCTCCCAAAGTGTTGGGATTACAGGCTTGAGCCATTGCACCCAGCCTTGCCTATAATTTTTGAATAGCTTTGGAAGCGATGTGAGACAAACTCCTCAAGGGCATTAAAGAGACCACTGTATGTCATCAAAGTATTCTTCCTGAGCGCCTGCCATGGGCTGTGGCCCCGTGTCCTCTCCGAATGATGCAAGTTTTGCTCCCTCTCTTCTCTTCCTGTCTTGCTCTTCTCCACAGGGAATAGATTGTCTTCCTTCCCAAAAGACTAAAGCATAAGGTGCAAGTGATGAGTCATTCTGCTGTAACCCCTCAGTGTCCACTGATTGTCGGGTGTGGGGATGGTTAGCAGATGGTTAAAGTACTGTAGCATAGGTCTGATATTATAATAACCTTAAGTCCTGGAGACCCTGCTTTAGACATTCTATTTCACTGTTAGACCTTAAGAGCTAATTTTAGGTTTGGAAAATAATCCTCAAGACCACTGATAATTCATAAAGCTCCTGTTTTATGCAGAAAGAGAACGGTCCTCCTGAAATGTGTCGACTGCTAATCCACTTTAGGCCTGACACTGAGTGAGAGGGCCCAGAGAAGGGGAAGAGTTGGAAGAGCTGAAATATGCCCTCTGGGCTTTGCTAGTACAGAAACAGGGTGTCTGGGAGGCCCCTTCCAAGTCACAGGAGAGAGGGAACAGGCTGGAGGGAGCAGAGTGAGAAGGTGTTCCACCTTGCTGCCCCTCTCCCAACCTGCTACACTGCTGTTGTCTGATTTGCTCATTCTTGCTGTGCCTGGGCCTGGGGCTCCTGTCCTCCTTTCTTAGCTCTGGAACCTGCTATTTCTCCTTTAAGATCCTGTGCAACAGCAGCTTTTCTTACAGATTCCAAAGGCGCTGAGAGATTTTGTTTTTCCCTGTGCCTTCCAAAGTGTTCTCATCTATGCATGACATAGCATTTATCACAAAGTAGCAAAGTTAGTTATGAACCTTTTTGTCTCTCTAACTCAACTGTGAGTTCTTGGGCCCAGGGCCACGTGTTATGCTCTTTAATATCTGCCCCAGAGCCTAGCAAAGGGCATATCAGCTAGAAGTGCTCCCCATCATTTGAATGAATGAATGGGGTTCAGCCTTTTGGGCCTCAAGTATAGTTGTAAGATCAGAGACCATCTGTCTAGAACTTGTTCGTTAGATTATTTTGGCTGTCAATGGTTTTAGTATGTCTTTATGTTCTCCTTTAGCATTTAGAAAATTCTCTTTAAAATTACCAGTCTGTTTTAACCAGGCTGCAGCAGCACCTTCCCCAACAAAAGATGGCTCCTTGCTTCTTTCCCTGCCCCCAACAAGTTCCGGTGGCCAGCATGGAGGTGACAGCTGGGATTATGTTGAGTGAATCCCAAGAACATGGCCTGCTTGTTTTCATATCATAATCTTAGAGTTTATGGGATTTTTTTTTTTCTACTTAGAATTGTTCCTTTACGGCTGATGTTATAGGCAAGCAGTGCCTATCACGTATCTGTTAGTATCCTCACGAGTATATTGCTCTAGGAAACTCTCTCAACAAGTGATTGGGAGAGAGGACTCCAAGCAAGTCCATCTATCATATGGCTAGAGTAAGTGAAAGGCAATTCTTTTTAAAATGTGAGTTACAGAGCTTTGTAATGTGCCATTTATCTATGTCTACTGCGGAAAGGAAGCACACCAGGGCAAGTTTATTACTTAAACAGTGTGTTCTCCGTTGTCTTCAGGGCTTCATTTTCCACACCTTGCCCTGGAACACAGCAATAATCTTAACATGACGAATTTCCATGAAAACACTGATTAAGCACCGAGAGTTGCTTACCTACACGGAGTAGGCATTTGTCCTTGCTGATTACCCTAATTAAACACAGTTTGGTTAAATGTTTACTACCCCACATAGGCAGGGAATATTTTCTTGGAAGAAAGTGAAACAGCTCTGGAAACTGGAAACAATCTAGAACTCTCAACTAGGCAGGTAAGCTTTAGAATTTCCCAAGGTTAAGAGCAATGAATTCAGTCAACCGTAGATTTGAAAAGCTGCGCTAAGCAATGAAATGGAAGGATCCCTACATTTCTTTTTCCTCCTATCAAAATAATATTGACACAGAACCACAAACCTTGGGCGAATGGAACAAAATGGAACTATTTGCATTCACGCTAAATGGATAACACATGAAATATTTAGTTCCAGGTTTTAAGAAGTTGATATAAACCACGCAGAGAAAACCCATTGTCTCCAGGCCTCCTTTACAAAACAAAAGCATCAGGTATTGCACACGGCAGACAATACTGTCCTAACGCTTTAGAGCCTAAGTCGCCTAAAGACACTGAAGTTAAGAGGGCTCAACCTACCAATGTTCATTCAGCACCTGCTTCTCTTGTCTCCACTATATCCTGCTTGTACTCCCAGGGCCTGGTCCTCCTTAAATGCTTAGCAAGCAGGTGAATGTTGTATGTCCACGTGACAGATACTGGCATTCCCAGGGTGCTCAGCACAGTTGCAGTCACATAGTAAGTATCTGAACAAATTAACATGAAGGAAAACATGGATACTGTCTTCAAGAGGTCACGGGCTAAACTAGGGTCGGGACGAGCTCTTGGTACTGCGCACTTCCTTGGAAACAGGAGTGAGCCGAGGCATGAGGGAGTTCAAACAATTGAGGGGAGCCCCTGTTTCTTCCTTGTAATTGCTTTCTGCTTCAGTGCAGGCCAGTCCCCTATTAGGGCCACCACTTTGCCGGGCTGGGGAGGGAGGCCCTTGGCAGTCCTGCTGGAACAGGAGGCACTCCCACATCGCTCCACTTCTCTGTATTTCAGTTTAATTAATTTATATTTTTTGAATAAAACTACACCCACTCTCTTCCATTATGGTGAACACTTAAAATTACATTTATAGAAAATTACATTTACACAAACTTGTTTAAAAGCCAAATCCCAGACCTAGGCTATTGGCCAAATTCCACTGAAAGGGGATATTAAGTAAATTAGTCGAGCTGATTAAAAACACCTTCATCAAAGTAGAACATTGGTGCCAACAATATTGAGTTGAACTATTGACTAAAACCAATTTTTTTTCTCACAGCAGACACTACATTAGCAGAGAGAAAAAGTGATTACCCCTCGCCTCCACTTTACAGGTGGAGCTACTGTTGGGGGTGACGCGGTAAGGTGGGAGGGCATGAAGGGAGGGGACAGGGCCTAGGTCAGGAAGGGACGCAGAGGAGGAAGGGACCGGAGGGGTGGAAGCTGGTGGCCCGAGGGGGCAGGGGGCAGGGCTTCGAAGGAGGGCGCCGTGGGGGCGGAGCCGCGGCCGCCTCTACTGCAGCCCCGACGGGCCGGACACTAGCCGCAGCCGCGAGCCGGGCGGACGCTGGAAGCGCGCACCGGGGCGCTCCCGCTCCCGGCCGCCAGAGGGCGCGGCCAGCGATGGCGCGGCGGAGCCCGAGGAGGGAGGAGGGGAGACAGCGGAGAAGGGTCAGCCGCGGCGGCGGGGCGGCGGCAGCGGCGCAGCTCCGCTCCCCGCGCGTCTCCCGTCCCCGCGCCCAGGTAGGGAGCGCAGCCTCCGCCGCCGGGATGCAGCCGCCCACCTGCCGCGGCTGCCGCCTCGAGCCGCTGGCGCTGCTCGCGCTCCTCACCTGCTTACTGGGTAAGTAGCGGGCGGCCAGGCGCGCACGGGGGAGGCGAGGGGTTCGCGGCACAGTCGCCCGTGTCCTGGTCGGCGCGGGAAGGGAGGCGCCTGGCGGCCCAGCCCTGCCCCGCCGGCGCCCGCGTCCCGCCGTCCGGTCCCCGCCACGCCGGCAGCAGCGCCCTCTCGCGGCGCTCTGGTGGGACCCAGCCCCAGGACCAGTGGCGCGCCCGCCCGGCCCCTTTCGGTCCCGGGTCCCTGCCGCCGCCCCGGCCCCAGACTCGCTCGCGTCTCCCCGCCTCCTCCGCCCGGAGCCGGCGGGCGGCGGGGCGGCAGGGCGCCGAGGGCGCGGCGGCCGCCCCCACAGGAAACGCGCAGGAACTGTGCCACTGAAGAAACTTTGAAAGAGCGCGAGCGGCGGCGGCGGCGGTCCCGCCCCCCTGCCTTCCGCCCGCGCTCCGCTGTTCTGCGCGCCCCGCGCCGGGCGGGAGGCTGGACGGGAGCAGGCAAGGCGACCCCCGAGGCCCCTGCTCGACCCCAGGGGCGAGGACGGTGGTCCCGGTGTCCGCGGGCCCCTCCGCGGGGCCTTCAGGACGTACCCTGGCCCCTGAGGATAAGCGGCCAGCTCGGCGCCAGCTCTTCCGGGATTCCGACCCGGAGGAGGACAGGGGCGCCCGCTGGGCCTCCTTGGGAGCGGGCGCGGCGTGGGGGACGCCGCGGGGAGGCTTGCTCCAGTCTCGGATCTCCGCTGGGGACATCAGGGGACAGGTCTGGGAGCAATGCTTGCCTAGTCTCCTGCTGCTGTAATGCCCGTTCTTTTTTATTTCCATTCTCCTCGCAAGGGCATTTTCCCCCTTTATCGTAGAACGATGTGACAAAGTTTTTTTTTTTTTTTTTTTTTTTTTAAAGCAGCCTTGTAATTGACTTTCGTGATGAGATTTGTTCAAGTTTGAAGGCTTGAGCGAAAAATTATTTTCTTTACAGACTGTTATAGAGTTGTTGTCCTCTAACCTAGACTTGCTGGCATTTGCAGCCTGTGAAAAGGCAGTAATTTCAGATTTTTTAAGAAATGGCAGAATGGTGCAGTTTAGGAAAACACGTAGCGTTATTGCTCACTGCTCATTAGCCTACCAGAACCTTGACAGCCCGTTTTTATTTGGATTTAAGTTCTCCGTATAAGGATTAATTGCTGTTTTTGTGTACTTCTGGCATTTCTATAGGTGCTCAGTAAGTGTGGGAAAAGACCGAGATTAGTTGGTAATTGTTTACATGCATGATTAATTAGGCAGCAGTGTAATTAAAAATATTAGGGCACCTTGGGCAGAGAAGGCTGTAGCTGGTCTTGAGGAGCAACTGAATTTGGCTGGAATCGACTTCAGTGGAAGAAAGGCATTGCTGGGTGGCAGCCCTGGGAGAAGGAGGTTGGAGGTTTGGGAAGGTGACTGGGTGACTCCCGGCTGCATCAGTTGGCTTGTTGCCTGGATGTTTTGCAACTAACCAAATGGGTGGGTGGTAGTTGAAATTGGCATTCTATTTATAGCACTGCACTTTATAATGCTGTACTGGGGGTATAATATTTGTGTATAATATATACAACATACAGGCTGAAATGCACATTTGTATTGCTGCGTCTATTTTTTACTACCCTTAGGGGAATATTTGCACTGTCCAAATTTGATAATACACTAAAAGACATTCAGAATGCACTAAAATGTCAACACATTTTTGGGGATGTCTATTAGCCTTGTGAAGTTGTCAGATAAGCACAATAAATAAGACATAAAACGCATTAAAAGGTCCCTGTGAGACATTTGGGCTTTGTGAACTGGCTTTCATGGGTTGGCACAGACAGGAGGCTGTATTCTTCGAAGTCTGAAGTGAATCATGAATACCTTTTATGGAGCTCTGCTTCGATTTAGGGGAAGGACACCGACACTTATAAAGATGTCCCCACTCACCACGTTCTTGGAATCTTGCTAAAACAGAGAATTTGACAGGTATTTGAGGCATGTGAACAATCCTGATAGTTTACAGATACCTTAAATATTCCCATATAAGATTAGCCTGACTATATAGTTTAGTTTCCCCACAAACTAGAGCGTATTTGTTTACGTTTTTAGAGAAAAGCCAATATAGAAAATATCTTTTAAACCCACAGGCATATACAGACACAATTCACTGCAACTTTGGTTCTAAAGTCTGGCACCAGTTTCAGAATGAGATTTATTCTAGCCTCCAGGTTACCATTCGTTAGTCATGTGGCTTTTAGCGGCTTTGAGCTTCAGTTTTCTTATATGAATGGGAGGCATGGACTAGATAGAATACTAGCACTTTGCCACCTCTTACAGTTTTAACATACTGATCCCATGGTAGCAGAGACTGCCAGCTGCTTGCACAGTAACCCTTTGGCCCTTGTTTTCCTAACAAAATTAATATAATCCGGGTCAAGGGGAAGGGTGGAGGAATGATGGTGGGGTGTGGTGGCAGCAGCAATATGAAACATTTCTCAGTGGCCTTTGCATATAGGGGCAGCTAGTGCTCTACAGAGATACCTTTAGAGACTGTTGGGTGTGGCTACTGGTAAAGCTTATTCAAGGTGGCTGACTCAGCTGGGATCCAGGCCTTTTGCTCCTCCTTCCCGTTGCCTGTTAAGTGGATCTGATGGATGGAGCCATGGTGGCTGTCTTGTGACCATGTGCTGACCTTGAAGATGGAAACCTGCAGTAAGGATGGTAGAGGAGAAAGAAGAAGCCTGGATGCCAGATGGATGTGAAGCACTATGCCAGCTCTGCACCGCCTGTTTGCAGACTTGTATTGCATGAGATTATATGCCTCCAAACGTAATCTTGTTGTTAAACCTAATCCTAATTGATAGAAGCTTATTCGAACCAATGATATTGATAAAATAATAGGTATTAGCTTTTATTTTTCACATCCCTGTCTCTTCTCAGCGTGAGGCAACGTTGTAGTTCTTAGCACCTGCAAAAATTGGGGATGGTTTTTTATTCTGAGCCAGGTCTTGCTCAGATTCCTTTCATTGCAATGAGTCGGAAATTTTAGAACACCAAAAGTCAGACTGAATTCCGGGTGGTTTTTGTGTTTTTTGATTCTTAAGACCCTCTCTTTATTTATTAAGCAGTATGCAAATACCACTGGCATGGATTTTAATCTTCTGGATGGATTCTTTGTCATCCAGGTAGTCCAGGACCCCTGAATTGGCAAGGCCCCCCGGTCACGGACTTGACCCAGGGGAATTTGCCAACAGTTAAGTTAGCGGGAAGGAGCGAGAGCATCTGTTTCAAATAGCAGTATGAATTGGAAGGAGCTGTTCTGACCCCTTTGGTAACTTCCTGGGGGACAAACATGGTGGGCTCGGTATTTGAGCACTTTCTCATAATTGGCTCTTTTGTAGCCATTTTTTTTTTCATTTTACTAGACACATTATGAAGCAAGCAGGCAAACATGTTTAGGCATAAAGGTACTACTTATGGAGAATTGGCAAATGTTCTGTTTTTTCCTCTTGCAGCACTGTGTATGATCCATCTTTGACTTTGCACAGATTACTTCTTAAGAACACTATATGGGAGTCCCCATGGGTTAATCCATCTTTCCCATGATAAAGGAAAAGGTGTGAGTTTCAAGGATTCATCAGACCTGTTGAGGAAGTTCTTCCTTACGACCATGATCTCAAAGTTCTAGTCACTAAGCAACCCCCAAAGAAACCTGATTTAGTGTAGGCATTGATTTGAGCTACTAGAAGAATGTCAATTTAAAAATAGTATTAAAAGGTAAACTGCCCAAAGCCTCTCACTTATTCAGAGTAATGAGGGTACCTACTATGTGTCAGGCATCGGGATATTGCAGGAAAAAGACAGATCTAGTCTGCCTCTACCCTTGGGGAGCTTGCAGTCTGAAAGGCAGTAACGGCTATGGAATGAATTGTGCCCGTGCTAAATGCTGTGGAAGTGATGTTCAGGATGCTGTGAGAACATGTTGCAGGGAGGTAGATCTCAACAGGGAGCCATCTTGCACCCCAGGGAACATTTGCTGCTGTCTGGATACTTTTTGGTTATCCCAGGGGCTGGTTTGGCAGAGGGTGCTGCTGACATCTAGAGTCAGGGATGCCACTGAACATCCTGCAAAGGCACAGAACATTTCCAACCCACCATCGAACAATTAATTGTTGGATCCAAAATGCTGATAGTGCCAAGGCTGAGAAACCGTGGGGTACGGGTCAAGGAAGGCTTCCTAGAGGATGTGACGTTAGAGGTCAGACCTGAAGGGGAAGCAGAAATCAGGTGAGTAGGGGGCAGAGCTTGGTGGTGAAGGAGCCAAGTGGAGAAAAAGAGGACCGAGGACTGAAGGGCTGGCAGGATCAGTAGGGGCCAGGTTGGGCAGGGCCTTGCAGATCAGGGGACAGATTTTGGGGTCATCCTTAGAGCAGAGGGAAGCGTTTGAAGGGCTGTAATGGGCAGTACATGATGTGACTGCCATTTCCTGAAGCTCACTCTGGCTGTCCAATGGGGCAGGAATTGGAGGGGCCATCGTGGACATGAGGAACTGTGAGGAGGCTGCTGGAGACAGGTCGGTGAGAGATGATTAAGAGTCTCTCAGGCTCTGGGACTGATTGGGTTCAGTGTGCTGAGAGAAAAGGTGGGGGCAAGGATGAGTCATCTATTTCTGTCACCTCCACCATGAGTAGTAGTGCTGTTTACTAACTTGGGCACTGAAGGAGGAGGACCAGGTTTTAAAAAATAGTTTTATGTGGTTCAGTGTACATAACATACAGTTGATTAAGTGTAGTGAATTTCAAGTGTACAGTTCTATGGCATTAAGTACCTACGTAATTTTTCAAAATGTACTTTGACTTTTAATTTTAGGGGGAGGCAAGGCTGGTAAGTTCAGTTTTGGACAAGTTTCGTTTGAGATGCATGTCAGCTGAACAGTTAGACATTTGGGTCTGTAGAATACAGATCTGGTTGGGAGGTATTTTGGGGGGGGTCATTATATTAGGTGGCAATTTGAGTAGGTTTTTTTTTTTTAATAGAGTTGAGGGTCTGGCTGGGCACAGTGGCTCACACCTGTAGCCCCAGTACTTTGGGAGGCCGAGGCAGGCAGATCATTTGAGGTCAGAAGTTCAAGACCAGCTGGCCAACATGGTGAAACCTCGTCTCTACTAAAAATACAAAAAAATTAGCTGGCCATGATGGCATGTGTCTGTAGTCCTAGCTATTCAGGAGGCTGAGGCAGGAGAATCGTTTGAACCCGGGAGGCTGAGGTTGCAGTGAGTGAAGATTGCACAACTGCACTCCAGCCTGGGTGACACTCTGTCTTAAAAAAAACAAAACCAAAGTTGTCCGGTCTGGCTATGTTGCCCAGGCTGGACTTGAACTCCTGGCCTCAAGTGATCTGTCTGCCTCATCTTCCCAAGCAGCTGGGATTACAGGCATGTTCCACTGCACTTGGCTGTTTTTTTTCTTTAGGGAAGAGAGCCTTGATTGACAGAATAAATACATTTAAGCATTTACACACTCTATAGAGACAGAGAGAGTGTACGTAAATGCTTAAATGTATTTATTCTGTCAATCAAGGCTCTCTTCCTTAAAAAATAAAACAAAAACCAGCCAAGTGCAGTGGAACACACACACACACACACACACACACACACACACACACACATATATATATAGAAAGATTTTATATATATATACATATATATATGTATATATATGTATATATATGTATGTGTATATATATGTATAGAGTAGAAGTTGGGAGATTATATGCATATACATAATATATATACACAGATGTGTACATATACATACATATGTGTACACATATATGTGTATATATATTATGTGTATATATATTATGTATATATAATATATATTGTATGTATACATATATATATAGAGAGATTTTTTATATAGAGAGAGATTTATATATATATATATATAATGTCTAATTAACCCAGGGGTCTCTGCCAAACCAGCACCTGGGATAATTAGAGATATATAATATATATACATATATATGTATATATATATAAAATCTTTATATATATTATATATAATATATATATTTTTATATATTATATATATTATATATAATATACATATATATGTATAATATAGACATATATACATATACATATGTATATATGTACATATATACATATATACATGTTTATATTATACGTATATACGTGTATATATATGCGTATATACGTATTATATAATACATATACATATAATATATAGGCATATATACGTATATACATCTATATACATATATACATACATATGTATATATACATATATAGACATATGTATATTAATATGTATGCATATATATACATATATGTCTATATAGACATAATATATGTCTAATATATGTATATAGACATATGTCTATTATATTATATTACATATATATCTCTATATTATATGTATATATGTATATAGACATATATGTATATGTCTATATACATATATGTGTGTATATGTGTATATGCATGTATATATACACATACGTGTATATATACACATATGTGTGTGTATATATATATTTTTTTGTTTTGTCTAAACCCTCAGCTTTACAACATGCAGACAGGTAGATAAACACTACTTTCTTCTCCAACTTCTACTAAATCTTTGGGGGGGGTGTGTGTGTGTCTATGTGTCTATGTATATATATAGACACACACACACATATACACATATATATACACATATATACACACACACGCATATATACACACATACATATGTATACACATATAGAAGTTGGGAGATTGTATATATATGTATATATTATATATAATGTATACATATACAATATGTACATATGTAGAGGTGTATAATATATCCATATATATACATATATATGTGTATATATGTATATATTATATATGTATGTGTGTAATATATACACATATATGTATATATTATATATGTATGTGTATAATATATACACATATATATGTATATATTATATATGTATGTGTATAATATATACACATATATATGTATATATTATACATCTCTATGTGTATATGTATATATTATGTATACATATACACAATATTTACATGTGTGTATATATTATATATACTATATACACATATATATATAATCTCCCAACTTCTATATGTGTATATGTGTGTGTGTGTGTGTGTATACAAAGATTTAGTAGAAGTTGGAGAAGAAAGCAGTGTTTATATACCTGTCTGCATGTTGTAAAGCTGACGGTTTAGACAAAACAAAAATCAAAAACAAGTATAAGCATCATCAAATAAGAGTTGAACATATCTTAAGTATAGCAGTGCCATTTCTTTCTAGGGATATGACTTATTTTCACTCCTGAAAGAATATTTTATATAACCGAAAAATGATATATTTTAGTTTACATCATTGCTTCCCGTAAGAAACTCAAGGCTCTTGACACATCATGCTGAATTTATCTTCTCCCGACCCTTGAGGTGGGGATATGGAGGAGCTTGTTTTTCGCTCATGAGCTGAATGAAGTAAAGGAAGTAAAGGGCCACAGCGTGTTGTGAAAATAGCCCCATTCAGTTCCCTTGAGTTGCTGTCTAGTTGCTCATCCCAGTATGTGTCAGACTTTAGCATACATGAGAATCATCTGACTGTCTTAAAGAAGCCCCTGTTTGTTAAAATGCAGATTCCTGGGTTCTAACTCCAGATTTTCTGATTCAGAAGATCTGAAATGAGACCTCCAGGTAAGTTATCTGTGCAGCCATGTATGAGAACCCTGCCTGGGCCACCATAGGTCTGGGTATAAACTGGGACTCTTATTGAGTGATATCTGTGAACATCTGTGGAATATAAAAATGATCAATGGTTGTTTTGCTTTTAAAACAATATAAGGAGTTGTTCTGAAGAGAGCAAAGTGTGGCATTGAGGCCTACTCCTCAGGCAGGTCTTTTGTGTACTTGGGAAAGGAACTGGAAACACCAGAACTAAAACTAAGAAGTCTGTCTCAGGCGCCAGCTTCATCTGGCAAAATTTTAAATGCTGCTGGAGAGACCGTAGTCCATGGAGCATGAGAATCAAAAGTTAGAGCAATGGGTTGTTAAAGCAAAGGTTTTTGGGCAATATACAAGTAAGTTTCTAAAGGCTTAGAGTGTCTCAGATTGTGTGTACCATGGATTGAGTGGTACTGACAGGGGTACTTAATCTGTTTATCTGCCTATCTATCCACCCACCCATCTGCATGCTAAGTGAGTACTTTAAAAAATCTACTTCTTGTAATAAGATGCCCAAAAGTTAATCATAAATTGTTTTGTTTTGTTTTATTGAAATGGAGTCTCGTTCTGTTGCCAGGCTGGAGTGCTATGGCACGATCTCGGCTCCCTGCAACCTCCCGATTCCCTGGTTCAAGTGATTTCCCTCTCTCAGCCTCACAAGTAGCTGGGATTACAGGCACGCACCACTATGCCTAGCTAATTTTTGCATTTTTAATAGAGATGAGGTTTCACCATGTTGGCCAGGATGGCCTCGATCTCCTGGTTTTGTGATCCGCCCGCCTCGGTCTTCCAAAGTGCTGGGAATACAGGCGTGAGCCACTGTACCCAGCCATCAATTGTATTTTTATAAGTCAAGCCTGACAATTAACTGTTCAATAGTACACTTGCAATTTAAAGGAATTGTGTATAGTGCTATTTTTTTTTTTTTTTTTTTAGTTTGAGTATTTGCTGTGTTCTTCTTTGGTGTGTTCTGCAGTAGGCTGTGTGACCAGGGAGTTTTCTGACCCTTCCTAAAACTTAGGGTATGGTACCTGCTAGTGAGGGTGGGGTTTTAAATTTCACCCCCAAAACTGTTTTGAGTTGAAATTTTCTGGTTTGGATATCCTGAGTTACTGTTTTTAAACAAGATGCAAAACAAAGAAGGAAATGATCTTTTCCGTCCTTAATATATATATGTAGTTATTTCCTATTTCTTTCTGTTTTTTTTTTCTTTTTTTTTCTCCACATTTACTGTCCTTCCTGTAAATATATTTACCCTCTGGCCCATAGAATATGTTGGTCTTGTCAAACTTTGTTGTCAAGTGAAGAGAAGCCAATATTCCAGTATTTCCCATGACTTCTGTGATACAACAGGAGAGGAGTTTCAGGTGGAGCCAGATGGGATGTGAGTTGGTAGTGGGCTCAAAGGAGGAATGTCGTGTCTGCACGCTCGCTGCTGCCTCACTGTGGTGGGAGGCTTGGCCTCCTTCCTCACTACTTCTCTCGACTGGGTGAATTGTCCTGCCCTCTTCCCCAGCACGGCAGATCTCTTTTCCTAAGAGTTTACTGTTTCGCTCTTGAGCAAAAGGCTTGATGATAGCTTTTTACCATAGGCCAGGTCCTTTTTTGAATGTGAACATACATGAACTTGCTTAGTTCTTGTTCCATTTCTTCCCTGTATGGGGAGGGAAACAGAGGCTCAGAGAGGTTGCTTAATTACTAAGTGGCAGAGCCCGGATTTGAACCTGGGAGTTCGAGTGTAGTAGGCTCTGTGCTTTGACCTTGTGCTGTAGGACTTCTCATAGGCAGGGCCCGGCCCCGGTCTCCTCTACTGCCACATCTTTCTATTGTACCGTGCAGGTTTAAGGAGAGAGTTCCTTGAAAGGATTCCTTAAGCACTGCCTTCTCTTCTGCTTCCCTTCCCCGCCTGGCCATTCCTTTTGTCTTCTTTGCAGTTTTGTCCTTAAATGTTGGGGTTCCCCTGTGCTGTCCTTGGCCTCACGTGCCTTGGCTTCCTTTCCTGTATGCTGTGGGGACTCCAGTGCTACAGCTGCTATCGCACACACACCTCTGTGCTGGGCTCACGCCTGCACCAGGCTGCTCTGTATATCTGCATTCGTGTATCGTCAGGACGCTGGGGACCAAGTTGCCTTCCGTCATACATGCTACCCTCCTTTATACTCAGAAGCCCCAGGCCCTCCCCTCCCGCCTCACCCTCCTGGGTGCTCTCGGAGCCTGCAGCTTCTGCTTCTGTAGTGACCCCACCCCTCCCCTGCTCACTGCCACCTTAATTTAGGCCCTTAGCGCTCCTTGCTTGACTCCGGTGGCCTTCCCACTGGCATGTTCATGTCCTTTGTTATCCTCCCACAGCCATTCCACACACTGCCTCTAGAAAGCTGTCTTGGGCACATGTCTCAACACAGCATTCCCTCCTTAAAACCTCAGACAGCAGTTTCTGGCTCAGGAAAAGCCTGACTCCTCAGTACCGCCCCCTCTCATGATATGGCCCCTGGCACATTCAGCCTCATTTCTAGATCCAGCCACCCTCCCCACAATGTTCTCTGCCCAGGTCACCCCCTCCTCACAGGGGTCCCTTCCCAACCGGGTCACTCCTTCCCCTCCAGGGACCCTGCCTTGATCACTCCCTCTTCTGAGGTATATATATATATATATATTTTTTTTTTTTTTTTTTTTTTTTGAGATGGAGTTTCGCTCTTGTTAACCAGGCTGGAGTGCAATGGCACAATCTCGGCTCACCGCAACCTCCGCCTCCTGGGTTCAAGCAATTCTCCTGCCTCAGCCTCCCGAGTAGCTGGGACTACAGGTGTATTTCTGCCACCATAAGTCTTGGCCCTGCCATTGGCTTGCCCTGTGTAAAACCCGAGAGGGAGAGAATAACACCTGACTCCCTTTAAAAAAAGTATGGAGTGACATGGCCTTCCATCCCATGGTTAGAGGTGGTGTTCCATGGTAGATGGAGCTGCTAACCAGCTTGTCTGCTACTGTGGAGACACAGGACAGTGGATTTGTCCCAGTAGGATGGGGGAAAGGCAGACTGTACCTCTGTCGCTGGGCTGCAGCAGTGTTTGTTTCTGTTCCTCTGCTGTCATGGATTATCTTCAAAGTGGGTACTTGGAAACAAATAAATTGGCCGTGAGCCATGCATCCTGGAGCTTAAGGCCCCCTGGAGGACCTGGAATTAATCCTGGAAAGCTCCACGGAGAGGCAGCTGCTGGAGGCTGGAGCCGGCTGGGTGACATGCTTTGTAAGTAGGTCACAGGAAAGAAAGTGAAGCCCCAAAGGCTTCCTCCCACAGCGTGTTAGAAAAGAAGTGGCAGCCTGCATAGCCTGGAAGGAGCGCCTGAGCCATGTGTGCTTCCAAGACTGCTCTCTGTGAGCTTTGACCTGGGTGGCAAAGCCACAGGTACCGGGTTTTATGTCTTCCCTCCTGGCTTTTGTGCAGAGCAGGCAACCACCTAGACACTGCCCAGACTGTCAGTCATTATCATCGTGGTCACCAGCATGGCCACAGCTGTTAGCTGAGCTTTTTTATATATTTTGAGCTGAGGCCAAAGGGTTTAGGCATTATCTCATTGGTTCCTGACGGTGCCCTCTGAGGTGGAGTTATTTGGCAGCTTAATGATTTTTTTTGTTTTTAGTATTTCATTTGGTTTCTATGATAGATGTTCTTGGGAAAGTTTGGGAAAACAAATTAAGAGAATTGGAACAAAATCAAGTTAGGAGGTAGAAGGCACAATCATCTTTGCTGCATGGAATGGGGGTCCCTTGCGCTCTCTCAGGAACAAGGAAAGATAGTTGATTAGCGCTGCTTAAATGTGTTGCAATTAATTACTCGCCAGTTTTCTTGCACTCTGGGGCTTAGGCTGGCCTGTAAATCTTAGTCCCAGGCTAGTTGTAAAATCTTGATTTATGTCTCCATCTAGGTATGCTAACACATTCGTTGGCTTGAATTATTTAAATTTATCATGAAAAAGGTCCGATTTCTATTGCCTGCCCTGATTTGCACTTTAAATATAGTTCCCTGTTGTAATTTACCAGAATTCATGTTGAAAATAGAAAAGGGGAAATTACTTTTAAACAGCAGTTTGGCATATAAAAGCATGATTTACCTTGCAATATTTCTCCAACTGCACATTAAAGCACTAAGGCCAAATTTTCAACGATATTTTCCCTACTGAATCTGGAAATTAATATGAAAACAAGCAGCAAACTTTGAGCCCCAGGTAGCTACTCCTGTGTGCCCCTTTGGTTGGGGGCAGGATGGAAAGATCTTTCCTTCACTCCTCCTTTTCTTTGCCAGCCCAGGCTCAACTTGCAGAATGCACTCTTGTTAGCATTGTTGAAGGTGACAGGCAATTTCTTGCCTCTCTTGCTAATTTTTCTCACTTTGCTCATCTCTTTATACCATTTCTCTTTCATTTCCATGAACCAATTTTTATTGGTAAGAATTCTATAAACGGTTAGTTACTTTACGATTGGGTTTATTAGTGGTATAGCATATTCTATACCTTCACAATACATTTGATTTCTTTTTTATTTTTATTTATTTGCATTTTTTTAACAAGCTGGAATACAGTGGCATGGTCATAGCTTACTGCTGCCTTGAACTTTTTGATACAAGGAATCCTCTCACTCCAGTCTCCCAAGTAGCTGGGACTACAGACATGCACTGGTGAGCCTGGCTAAGCTTTAATTTTTTTTCTTTTTTTTTTCAGAGAGATGGGGTCCCACCATCTTGCCCAGGATGGTCTTGTACTTTTGACCTCAAGTGATCCTCTTGCTTCAGCCTCCCAAAGTGCTAGAATTACAGGCATGTACCACCACACCTGGCCACATTTGGTTCCTTGATGATTTCTTTTGATTTATTTAGATTATAGAAATGTAAAGATAAAACCAGTTGGTGGTTGGGTTTGGTGGTTCATACCTGTAATCCCAGCACTCTGGGAAGACGAGGCAGTCAGCTCACCTGAGGTCAGGAGTTTGAGACCAGCCTGGCCAATGTGGCAAAACTTCATCTCTACTAAAAATACAAAAATTAGCCGGGCATGGTGGCACGTGCCTGTAATCCCAGCTACTCGGGGGGCTAAGGTAGGAGAATTGCTTGAATCTGGGGGAGGTTGCAGTGAGCCGAGATAGTGCCAATGCACTCCAGGCTGGGCAACAGAATGAGACTTGTCTCAAAATAAAACAAAATTAAAAAAAAAATGACATTTTTTTCTAAGGATTATTTTGCTTTATGATTTGCTCCTACAACTGAAAGTAACTCTGATGCATTTCTTATGTCATTGCTTTAAATATTATAATTTGTATCTATCATGGGAAAAAGGAATTTTAAATTTCACAGCAGAGTGATGAGAAATGACAGGCTTTTTTTGGTTTGAGTTTTTTTTTTAAAGGGATATTTTAATTCTAGGTCTGTATTTTTGGACGGAACTAGAATTAACTTAGCTCAATTAAGCTTTGTCTGGCTAAAGGAATGGTGTGTTGATTATGACAAGCAGAATTTGTGGAATTCATTTGATTTATTGGCAGTATCTTCCCTCTATATAATTCCTACTTTAAGCAGTTACATCGTCAAATGATATTAAATGCTTACTTACAAAAGATGATACATTAGTAATTTTCAGAACCAATACCAAATAAAGATACCTCCCCTGCACTATATTCTACATTCTAAGGGTCAGGGGCTTTTGTATTCACTGGACTTTGTTGTCATATAGCTGTCTGGCATTGCACAAAAGTGAGGTAAAAGCAAATATTGTTATTAGATGATACTACTGGACTGTTACATTTAAAAAGTTATTTTAATTGATAAAAGAGGAAATTCTAACCCCAGAGATATTTTACTGTCCTTGTTTGGAATTAGGAATTGATTGGGGAGGGGGAGATGGGTTTTTTCTTTTTTTTGAGACAGGGTCTGACTCTCGTCCAGGCTGGAGTGTGGTGACGTGATCATAGCTCACTGCAGGCTTGGCCTCCTGGGCTCAAAAGATCTTCCCACCTTGTCTTTCTGAGTAGCTGGGATGACAGGCATGCTATAGCATACTTGGCTAATTTTTTTTTTTTTTTTTTTTGAGATGCAGTCTTGCTCTGTTGCCCAGGCTGGAGTGCAGTGGCATGATCTTGGCTCACTGCAGCCACTGCTGGGTGCGAGTGATTCTCCTGCCTCAGCCTCCTGAGTAACTGGGACTACAGGCACCTGCCACCACGCCTGGCTAATTGTATTTTTAGTAGAGACAGGGTTTCACTATGTTGGCCATGCTGGTCTCGAACTCCTGACCTTGTGATCTGCCCGCCTCGGCCTCCCAAAGTGATGGGATTACAGGTGTGAGCCACTGCACCCCGCCGCATGCCTGGCTAATATTTTTATTTTTTGTAGAGACAGGGTCTCCCTATGTTGCCCTCCTGCCATGGCTCCTCAAAGTTCTGGGATTACACAGATGTGACCCACTGCCTCAGCGAGGAGATGGATTTTTGAATCAAAGTCATGAATTAGTTTGAACAGTTTTTATATCTTGCAGGTTCTCAGAATATTCTATTTTCTGGAATTCTGTGGTGCTAATATGTGTTAACACATTGCAACCTCCCTGTATGATGCTTCTTAAGTAATTCTGTTTTTGATTTCTTCTTCAGATTTTTAAATGTGCATATTGGCTTAGAGGTAAATAAAATAAAACCAAAAAATTAAGTACCCAGAAGCAGAATTTAAATGGCTTTTGGAGTTAAGTCTCTCCTTTCTTCTTAGAACTTGAAGGAATGATTTGGGCTTTGTTTTTCTTGTGTATGTGTGTGTGAGTAGAATAACTCCTTTATTCTACTGGGTTGGCGCTGCCTCCTATAGGGAGCAGAGAGCCTTTATCTGATGTGACCCTAGGGTCCCCCACAGTGAGGACTTTCACTCATTGATTTACTCAGTAAATATTTATTGAGTTCCTTCTTTGTGCTGGCTGTGCTTTTGGTGTGGAGGCCAACAGTAGGTAAGACTGTATTCCTGGCTGGGTGTGGTTGCTCACGCCTGTAATCCCAGCAGTTTGAGGTGGACGGATCACTTGAGTCCAGGAATTTGAGGTCAGCCCGAGTGACATGGTGAAACCTTGTCTCCACACACACACAAAAAACCACACACATACACAGATTAGCTGGGCATGGTGGTGCACGTCTGTAGTCCTAGCTACTCAGGAGGCTGAGGTGGGAGGAGGATCACTTGAGCCCAGGAGATGAAGGTTGCAGTGAAGTGAGATGGCGCCTGAGCAACAGAGTAAGATACTGTCTCAAAAAAAACAAAAACAAAACAACCCCCTCTCCCCAAACCCGGTATAACTGTATTCCTGCCCTCGTGTAGCTTATAGTCAGCTGATAAGTAAGAAAAGTAATAAATAAATATATATGTCAGTTGATGATAAGTGCCCTGGAGAAGAGTAAAGCAGAATGAAGTGGATAAGGAGGGTGTGGAATTGGGGATTTATTATTTTATGTGAGGTGGTCTCATGGAGGCCTTGTATAATGTCTACTGTTAGCTAAATTCTTCACATAGAGGTTCATACGGCTTACATTTCAGTTTCAGCCTGCCTTTTGAAATGCCATTCTGGAAATGGAAACGATGAAACCATGTTAGTCATTTGCTTCTTAGTGTGAAGATGTTTTGGATTCTTTCTTTTGAGCAAATGTTAATGGAGAATTTGAGGCAATGGATGTCTGTCTTGGGGTGGGGTTGGGGAGGGATTAGAAGGTGTCTAAATGGGTGAAGTTGTCTCCTGCTTCTGAGTAGGGTCTCCTCTGCCACTCATGGAGCCCCTCTGCGGACACTCCTTATACTACATGATTGTTCCATGGTGTCACGTCTCCCACCCTTTTAGTACATCACTGCCCTATGGCATTGCCTTTTGGAGAAAGCGAACTCTGCAATGCTTTCCTCTTAGCTGCTCAGGAGAAATGCACTGTAAAATGAAGGTACTATTTTATATTCTGTTAAGCTTCCTGTTTGACTTGTCATTTTGCCTTATATTTTCAGAGTGTTACTGTCATGTTGTTATTATTTTTAATGCAGAGCCTAAATCTGGCTCTAGGGATATCTTTGTCTATTATGGCTCTGACTCAAAACATTCATTCACTCAAAATGGAGAATTATTTTAATTCCCCTCACTCTCCCGGCCCCATTGCCTTAGTAGGGTTCTGTTAGGGTTTGGTAGGGTTCTGTGCTAGCTGGTAGCAGTATCTGTATCACACTTCTAACCTTGCAGCCCTTAGGAAAAAACTTGCTCCAAATTTAGCTCTGTTGCCTGCCAGGCTCTGGCAGTGATTTTGAGGGTAAGAATCTGTACTTCTTCCTCCTGGATTCTCAGGAATTCCCTTTTGCTTAAGAAGGTACCAGACTTAAGGTTTTTAAGGTTTCTAAGAACGCGTATTTCATACACATCTATTTTATAGCTTATGTCTATAGACACAAATGGCATACGCAGATTTTAATTTGTCTGATGTACTGTTTCTTTTGCTTGGTAGCCTAAGTGTGTTGGCTTCGTGTCAATGAATAATTTTAGGTCTGAGATGAAGAAAGCCAGTAATAGTTTGCAGCAATGCAGCTGCTTAAAAATGAGCAAAATATGTCTTGTTAAAGTATCTTTTTTTTTTTATTATAAGCAAAACTGTTGGATGTGAGAATGAACCTGAATTGCTAATTCTAATGTAAAAATGTTTCTTTTTTTTTCCAGCTTTCGGTTTGGCTTCTGAAGATACGAAGAAAGAGGTCAGGCAGTCTCAGGTACTAATCTCAATGATCAAATCTTTTCCTCCCCCTCGAAGATTCTTTTATATTTTCTTCAGTGGGAACTGTAATCATTTCATTCTTCAATTGTTATCATTTTTTTTGTTATATGAATTAATGTAATATTGGTCAATACAGATTTTGAATCCCTAACGCAACCTATGCATAGACTTACTTTTTAAAAATCCTTTAATATTTAAGGCTGACCCACTTGGTTTTAAAGTTATTTTGAGAAAAAAGGTGTTTTGACATATAATTGGGCATTTTAGTAGTCTTGCTGGGATACCATAGTTTCCCCCAGTCTTACCAAATATCTTTTTTTTTTTTTTTTTTTGAGATGGAGTTTCACTCTGTCGCCCAGGCTGGAGTGCAGTGGCACGATTTTGGATCACTGCAACCTCCGCCTCCTGGGTTCAAGTGATTCTCTTGCCTCAGCCTCTCAAGTAGCTGGGAATACAGGGGTGCGCCACCAAGCCTGGCTAATTTTTGCCTTATTAATAGAGATGGGGTTTCATCATGTTGCCCAGGCTGGTCTTGTACTCCTGACCTCAAGTGATCCTTCTGCCTCGGCCTCCCAAAGTGCTGGGATTACAGGCATGAGGCACCATGCCCAGCCCAGTTTTACCAAATATCTTAATCTTGGGTTTAATTTTTCCAGTCTGTGAAAGGATTTTACTGTATCACAGGTGTTAGAGAAATCTGATTAGTCTCACCATGAAGGTGACAATATGTGAGAGGGCGTGCTGGGGGCTGGGCAGGAGACCCCAAAGGTGACTGTGCTGCCAGACGATCAGTATCAGAAACCTAGGCCTGGGGACTCTCAGAGAGTGGGCAGTCTTATCTGAATCTCAGAGCTGCTGCTTCTTAATCGTTGGTTGCAGTCAGGGAAGTGCTCTAAATGTTTACTAGTTGGGTTTTGTACTAGATCAGTTTTGCCTTTAAAGAAGGCAAACAGTGGTTTAAAATATCAGTTGTTTTTGTCATATTAGTTAAAGCTCAGTTAACTCTCTGTTTTTTACCCCACAATTGGTGTAAAAGCATTTAATAGAATATTTCTTTTATCAGCAGAGTATTATCTGTTTTAACTGTACTATGAGATTCTTACCCAGGGGAAATGACCATACTAATTTCTTATGATTTTAAGACCTATTATGATTAATAAAGCATTTCACACATTTCATTTCATTTAATCTTCTCAATGATCCTGTTATTTGCTAAAGCAGTTATTCCCATTTACAACAGAGAAAATTTAGCCTCAGATAAGTTACGTGATTTTTTTTTTCTTTTCAACTTGTATTTTAGGTCAAGGGGTACATATGCAGGTTTGTTACATGGGTAAATTGCATGTCACAGGGGTTGACAGATTATTTTGTCACCCAGGTAAGAAGCATAGGTAGTTTTTTGATTCTTACTCTCCTCCTACCCCCGACTCTCAAATAGACCTCAGTGTCTGTTGTTCCCTTATTTGTGTCTATGTGTACACTGTGTTTAGTTCCTATTTATAAGTGAGAATTTGTGGGGTTTGATGTTCTGTTTCTGCATTAATTGAGTTAGGGTAATGGCCTCCAGCTCTATCCATGTTGCTGCAAAGGCCACGTTCGCATTCTTTTTTATGGATGTGTAGTATTCCATGGTGTATATGTACCACATTTTCTTTATCCAGTCCACTGCTGATGGGCATCTAGGTTGATTGCATGTCTTCGCTATTGTGAATAGTGCTGTGATGAACATATATACGCATGTGTCTTTATGGCAGAACAATTTACATTCCTTTGGGCATCAACCCAGTAATGAAATTGCTGAGTTGAATGGTAGTTCTATTTTAAGTTCTTTGAAAAATCTCTTTCCACAGTGGCTGAACTAATTTACATTTCCACCAGCAGTGTGTAAGTGTTCACTTTTCTCTGCAACCTTGCCAGCATCTGTTACTTTTGATTTTTTAGTATTAATAGCCATTCTGACTAGTGTGAGATGGTATTTCATTGTGGTTTTGATTTACGTTTCCCTAATGATTAGTGATATTGAACATTTTTTCATATGCTTGTTGGCACCATGTATGTCTCCTTTTGAGAAGTGTCAGTTCATGCCCTTTGGCCATTTTTTAAATTTTTTTTTTTTTGTTTTTTTCGCTTGTTGATTAGCTTACATTCCTTATAGGTTCTGGATGTAGGCCTTTGTCAGATAAATAATTTGCAAATACTCTCTCTCATTCTGTAGGTTGTCTGTTTACTCTGTTGATAATTCATTTTGCTGTGGAGAAGCTCTTTCATTTAATTAGGCCCCACTGGTCAAATTTTGTTTTGTTTCCGTTGCTTTTGGAATCTTCCTCATGAAGTTTTTGTACAGACTGATGTCCAGAATGATATTTCCTATGTTTTCTTTCAGGTTTTTTTTATAGTTTTAGGTTTTACATTTAAGTCTTTAATTCATCTTGAGTTGAATTCTGTGTGTGGTTTAAGGAAGGGGTCCAGTGTCAATCTTCTGTATATGGCTAGCCAGTTTTCCCAGCGCCATTTCTTGAATAGTGAGTCTTTTCCCCATTTCTTGTTTTTGTTGAAGATCAGATGGTTGTTAGGTGTGTGGCTTTATTTCTGGGTTCTCTAACCTGTTCCATTGGTCTGTGTGTCTGTTTCTGTAGCAGTCCCATGCTGTTTGGTTACTGTAGCCTTGAAGTGTAGTTTGAAGTCAGGTAATATGCCTCCAGCTTTGCTTTTTTGGCTTAGAATTGCTTTGGCTGCTTGGGCTCTTTTTGGTTCCAAATGAATTTTAGATTTTTTTTTCTAATTCTGTGAAAAATGTCGTTGGTAGTTTGATAGAAATAGCATTGAATCTGTAAATTGCTTTGGGCAATATGGCATTTTAACAATATTTATTCTTCCTATCTATGAACAAGGAATTTTTTTTCATTTTTTTTGTTGTCTCTGATTTTTTTCAGCAGTGCTTTGTAATTCTTATAGAGATCTTTTACTTCCCTGGTTAGCTGTATTCCTAGGTGTTTTATTCTTTTTGTGGCTTTTTTTTTATTCTTTGAGATGGAGTCTTATGCTATCACCCAGGCTGGTGTGCAGTGGCATGATCTCAGCTCATTATAACCTTCACCTCCTGAGTTCAAGCAATTCTCCTGCCTCAGCCTTCCGAGTAGCTGGGATTACAGGCACCTGCCACCATGTCCGGCTAATTTTTGTATTTTTAGTAGAGATGGGGTTTCACTATGTTGCCCAGGCTGGTCTTGAACTGCTGACCTCAAGTGATTCACCCGCCTTGGCCAACCAAAGTGCTGGGATTACAAGCGTGAGCCACCACACCTGGCCTTTTTGTGGCTGTTGTGAATGGGACTGCTTTCTTGGTTTGCTGTCAGTGTGGATGTTATTTGTGTATAGAAGTGCTACTGATTTTTGTACTTTGATTTTGTATCCTGAAACTTTGTTGAAGTTAATTAGATCTTTTCTAGGTATAGTCAAAGTATCTCTCTTCCCATTTGGATTTTTTTACTTTCTTTATCTTGTCTGATTGCCCTGGCTAGACTTCCAATACCATGTTGAACAGGAGTGGTGAGAGTGGGCATCCTTGTCTTGTTCCGGTTCTCAAGGGGAAAGCTTCCACTTTTGCCCATTCTGTATGATGTTGGCTGTGGGTTTGTCATAGACGGCTTTTATTATTTTGAGGTATGTACCTTTGATGCCTAATTTGTTGAGAGTTTTTAACATGAAAGGATGCTGAATTTTACTGAAAGCCTTTTTTTTTTTTTTGCATCTATTCAGATGATCATGTGATTTTTGAGAAAGCCCTGGACCAGATAGATTCATAGCCAAATTCTACCAGATGTATAAAGAGCTGGTTCCAATCCTACTGAAATGCTTCCCAAAAATTGAGGAAGAGGGACTGCTCCCTAACTCATTCTGTTAGGCCAGTATCATTCTGATACCAAAACCTGGCAGAGACACAATAAAAAAAGAAAACGTTAGGCTAATATCCCTGGTGAACATAGATGCAAAAATCTTCAACAAAAATGCTAGCAAACTAAATTCAGCAGCACCTGAAAAAGCTAATTCACCACAGTTAAGTAGGCTTTATTCCTAGGAGGCAAGGTTGGTTCAACATACACAAATCAATACATGTGACTCACCTAAACACGTGATTATTAAAAGGTAAAGTTAGAATCAAAATTTTCTGAATCCTTGGATTTTTCTCACTTTACTGTTTTATATCACACAGCCCTATGCATTATGATGTGCTTTTTGGCAGTAATGAGGATCATTTTTGACAAACTGAAAGTGCTGCCTAGTCCTGCAGTGGCTTGTGACTTTGAGTCCTAAATGACAGGCATAAGGTTAATGCTGGACATGAGAACCAAAGTGCTGCAGTTCATCTCTTCCCCACCACTGGCGAGCTGTGAGACCTAGTGAACCTCGCTGGGCTCAGCCTCCTCATCTGAGAATCTATAGGGTAGTGGTAGGTAGTTGTGACTGGGTGGAAGATTCCATTTTACTTCTCTTCCCTTTGAAAGATTTCATATCAAATTCTTTTGAGGATGTCATATCTTTTAATGAAGGACTTATAAACTAAGCATTACATGTATGGATTGCAAATGTTCAAATCTATTGTGACTTAAAAAATAAAACCTGTGTCAAAGGGTGACTTTAATATGGCTTTTCCCAGCTAGCATAGGAGCTGTCTGTTGGGTGGAGATTAATAGCAAATCTCTTTTGTATCTGAATAGCAATTCAGTTGACTTATAAAACCTTGACAGTGAGCACATTTTGATTGATATTGATAGCGTAAGAAACATGTGGCAGCAGAAATAATAAAACAAACCATGTGTTTCCTTCATCTTAGGAAGAACTAAGCCTTTTCACGAGGGAAGCTGGAGATAGAATTTTAATTGTTCTGTTAATTCGTTCATTTAGTCTAATTTTCTTTCTCACAGGGGAAATTAGTCAAGACCATTTTGGTTCCATCTCAATCCACCTAATTCAACTGCTTCTTGCATATTTTATTTTTACAGTTTACAAATTGAACCACTTGAAATGGCTAATCATTTCCTATCTATTGTGTCAGTCAACAGAGCTGCTGTGCTTAATAGCAAATAGAAGGATGTATAATTTTCGTTGGTTTTCTTTGATTTCACAAGGATAGCTATCTGATGGAAAGTCCAGTTGGTTTTGAAGCTTAATTTTCTCAGTCTAGAACCATAGCATTCTGGATATTTTTCATCTTTTAAGTTGTTGATAAAGGTGACTTTTGCTTTACATGTTATTTTTTTGCTCACTCTCAAAATCTGTTTATGTCTAATGATGTGTATTTTCTAAAGCATGCCTCCCAAGGAAGGCTGGGCAGGCGTTATCATGGTGGTGTGAGGAAGAGCATTGGGACTGGGTTGGAGACCTGGGTTGTAATTCTGGTTCTGTGGCCAGAATGACTTGTTGAACCTTGGGAAAATGATTTATCTTTTCTGAGCCTCTGTTGTCTCATTTGCAAAAGGGGAGTGTTGGGTTGAATCATCTCCAATGCTGTTTTTAGATCTAACAATTCTATTTTTCCAGGATCCTCAGCTGGCAGCCAAAGCTGTGGCATCCAGAAGGCAGCTTGGCCTGGGGCAGGTGGTGGGTTGCCAGTGGAGCCAAATGGCTCCTCCAGAGCTGAGGCTGGCCCCTTCCCTGAGAGCAGGTTGTCTTCCTGGTCAAGAGTGGCACTTAGAGTAAGTCTGCACATGCTGACTTATGGTGATGACCTGGCTTTGGTTCAGTGCATTCAGAGAACCAGTCTTTTTTAGTAATTTATTCTAGATCTACGTGTTTTATCGAGATTAAGTTAGGTGTCACTTGATCCATCCTGAGAGCTAACAAATCAGCATATAACTGTAAGTTCTTCTCTACTCAGGGGCATTTCTAGTCTTGAGACAAAGATAACTTCAGAATATATCACTAAAGGTAGTCGCTCCCCTGTGTTTAGCTCTCTCCTCCCCGAGTGCTATCCTGGTCCCTTTGGTATTCTTCGAGGATGCATCTCTATGGATACATCTCTTGGTTTTTAAGCTGCTCCCAATTTTGTTGGTAAGGGCTCACGACCACATTTCTTGTTGCAGTCTGTGAAGAAAATGGAAGGATATTTCCCACCATTCAATTGTCATAATTATGGCATATGGCTGTTGAAAGCAGAAAAGGGCAATTAGGGAGAAAATGCCTTCTTAGTCTGCAGTGAAGACAATGAAAATGGCAGATTTAGCTGCTGACGCTTTTGCACTTTGCCAGAGAAATCTTTTGAAAGCTCCTCTCTTGATTTATAGAGTCGAGGTCAGGTATTTCTGTGGCCACATCCAGATTTCTATGTGTGTAACTCTCCAGCTCTAAGGCACCCCTTCTGTGTTCCTGAATTCTAGTGACTGCTATAGGCTGGCCTCCGAGGCCCTGTGCAGACCCCTAAGGCTACTCCTCAAGTAGGAGAGAACATTGTGGTAACATTCTTGATGACAGTATGTCTGCACCCAAAAGATTGATAAAGTGCAATAATTAGCAGAACTCATCTTCATGAGGAACACCCTGCCAGAATCGAGGCTATCCTCTTATATGTTCATAATGCTTTATAGTTTACAGTGCTTTAAAAATGAACTTTCCTGAGAATATCGTGAACCAGTTAAGCGTTCACTGCATCTTACACAGTAGGAAAGAGCTTCAGCTCAATCAGTTGACTTGCCCAAGATCACATGAGGAGGGCACAGCCCCACCTGAGAGGTCTGTCATGATACAAAAGTACATCATTGCTCTGTGGTCCCTTAGGTTTTGGTCTCATTTCTTTATGGAAGCATTTCCAAGCTCCCGTTTTCACATCTTCCTCCCGTGTGCTGATACATACCATGCACCATGCATGTTTATTCGGTGTATTGCTGGCTTTGTTATGTACTGAGATTCATCTTTTCCTCTTTCATTTAAAATACAGGATTTGGAGAACAGTGGTATATCAAGGAAAAATGACATAGGTAAGTAATGATTTTTTTTTAACCTAAGAGTGTGTACTCAGGTGTATTTTGTATGAATTGTATTTCTGTGGTTTTTAAATTTTATTTATGGGGTAAATATTGTTGTCCAAATATTCTATCTTTGGCCCACCCCAGCCTTTGCTCTCCTGAAGATATGGGGTGAACACTTTTCAGATGGGCATGTTGGCATGTGGTAGATTTATGTTTATCCAGTCAGATATGTTGGATTTAATTCCTTCTGGCATCATTCATTGAGCTTCCAATAAGATAAAGCACCATTCCTGGTGGGCTGTCTGGGGGAATGAAGAGAGGAAGGAGACATGGTCCCTGTTACTAAGGACCCACACTGTGTGGGAGAAAAGGACAAGTTGTGACCTTTGCGCATGCCGTCCAGGAGCAGGCTCTCCACCCGCTGACCTGTAGACACCATGCCTTTCAGGAGTCGGCTCACCAATCACATCTGCCAAACTTGTCCCGAGCGTCCTGGCCTGAAAACTGTTATGCCGCCTTCCTTTGCAAGGCGTCATACTTCTGTCACAGCCCATTCCTTATTTGTACTCCGTCTGAAACTCCCTGCCCTCCCCCCAACCCCCCATATAATGTAAGCATCTTTAGGAATGTCACCATCAGTTAGAGTTTAAAAAAAAAAAAATCATGGAAAGCACATGCCCAGTGTGTAAGGCCGCAACCTCTGTGGGGAGGGGTGAGTCTGTCCCTGAGGGTGTGAACTTTGTCAATGTCTTTCCTCCCACGGTAGGAGTAATGACCCAAGTCTGGAACACAATCAGCCAGGACCTGGACACCAGAAGCAGTGGGACCTCCACAGGAGGCGCGTGGTGTCAGGGGGTATGTGGTCCATCGGAGAAGTCTCCCTGCAGACACAGGTGGTTGGCTCACCTCTGGTTTCGTGATGGATAAGCCTGGGTTCCAGGAAACAAGAAGGGAACAATATGCTCTTCTTGCTTCCTCTCTACTATTTTCCTTGGATACCTGGAAGGCGAGCTCTAGATAAGAGGGAAAAGGATAAAGGCCCTTCTAGACCTTCCCTTCCTGGGCCTGGGTTCTGAGGGGTGCAGAAGTACAGGAGAGCCCCCACCTTTGCCCTGGACGGAAGGGGGAGCATGACCTGTCTTGGGGAGCCACATCTAGGGCCCACAAGGGAGAGTGTTGGGGTCTGCGGGATCTGAGAGCAACTGTATTTAAGGAACCTTGTCAATTTGTTGCTTTTTCTTCTCTATATTGTACCACCCTGTATGGTTTAGCCATGGCTTTCCCAAAATGTGGAGATTTTTTTCTCTGCTACCAACTCTGGTGGCTTTGAGCATTTATTTGTGATTTGTGGGAACAGATGAGTCTCTGGTTTTAAATGAATTAATGATGCAAGTCTGGAACATGGGCTTGAAACTACAAAGGGGAAGTTACCTTGGACAAGTAAATTTATATTCTTGCACTTGCACATGGCAAGTAGAGTGATACCTAACTTGGCATCAGTTCATCTGAAAAAGACCCAGGGGGCTTCTTTGTCACAGTCTTTGTGTGAGCCCACAGGACCAGGAGGCTACTAAAGTTGCCTGTGCAGTTGCGGTGACACTGGTAGAGTGAGGGCTCCAAGAGCATGGCTCACAGTCAGAGCTGGGAAATAACCGCCACGCACGGGCTGCTGATTCTCCTTCAGCTTGCTGCCTAATTGATAGGTTCACTAGTGTATGATTATTCTCACCAAGTAAACGTAATTGGAGTGGTGCTTTGTGCATGTGTGTGCGTGTGTGTATGTGTGCATGCATTTGTATATGTGTGCACGCATGTGTGTATGCATGCATCTTTATCCCTCAGCTTTAAATCATAAGGTGGCTTGTTATTCACCTTTTATCAGAAGAAAATCATACTCGTTTCTCATCAGAAAAACACAAGCATGATGAAACCCATTTTTCTAGGTAATTTCTGACCAGGAAGATGAGCACTTAGTTTAGTGCTTAGCCAATGGTAGGTGCTGAGCAACTGAAGACATACAGAGTATTTGGTTTCTTCTGCTTTCAGAGAAGAATCATTGCTCATCAGCATTGTTTTCTAACTATCTCTTGGTCCTGCCTCCTTTCCTGAGTGCTCTCTGCAACTCACCATTGGCTTTGGCATTGCATTGGTCCTTTAGGTATCCTTGACGAATTTCTTTATCTTCCCCTTCTAGCCTGTCACTCTGATTATTATTGTCAGGCACTTAGTGTGTGGCCCATTTATTGCCCATTCCTAGAGGAGAAACAATGACAATCCATCTTGAGTTGTGACAGTGTTTGCTGAAGGCAAATTGCAGTGAATTTAAAGAAGTGCAACCAAGATGATAAGGAAATCGTGGAGGAATTGTCTTATTTAGCTCTGTCAACTGGGCAGCAAGAGCTTCAGAGTCAGGTGGTTGGATGGCATACACAGAGAAGACAGCTAGCAAGATAAGCTCTGGGATCTAGACTCAGCCAGAATGTGATTCAGTGAAGGGATGGCTTAGGCTGTAACACATAAGCTATTTGCAGCACTGAATTGTACTACCTATACTAACCTGGTTCTTTTCTGGAATGGGTTGGGGCTAACTAGCATGTCAGTGATCTTCCAGCATTCATTATGATCAGGGTTGCAGGAGCTCCCTTCCCCTTTAGACTTGTCCTCGAGAATCCCCCCCCCCGCATCCTGTTCCTTGGCCATACCTAACCGTTAATGTTTTCCGGGCCCTAAATTTGATTTTCTGTCCCAAACCTTCACTGCTCCTTCTATGGGAAGGGTCTTCCCCACCCCCTTTTTCCTCCATCTTTGGGACAGTGTCCACCTTCCCTCCTTTGGGAAGGCCCCGCTGCCTGGGACCCCACTTGGCTCCTGAGGCCCTTCCCCCATTTGAAAGTGATTAATCTAGAGCCCAAGCTTCTCTGCGTGGTATATAAATCCCTCATGATTTTTGACTTGACGAATCTGCTTCCCTTTCTAACTTTTATCACCTACTGTACCCTGCCCCACTTCTTTTCTCAGAAATGCCTGAAAAACATGGTCGTTCACTCAGGGATGCTGCAGCGATACCGCAGGCTGTGGGCTCTGTGATAACCCCACTGATCTGCTACCCTCTGTGCGTGTGTATGCTGCTTTTTAAAGGAAACTCAGGAAATACCTCCTCTGGGAAGCTCTCCTTGCACTTGGCCCCCAATCGTCTGGAATGGAGTAAATAAGCCTCAGAGAATAATATTTGTGAATTTAATAAAGAAGATGCACATTCCCAATGACCCAGAAATTCCACTGTTATTAATCATCCTAGAGAAGCTCAGATAAATTTCTGTGCCCTGTGCTTAGTTAGCTCTGGCTTTCCACTTACTGCTTTGTGTTATAATGGCCTGTCTCTGAACAAGGCTCAGACACTCCAGTGCTGTGACTGGGCTCACTCATCCTTGTATCGCAGAGCCCTACACTTAGTAGGTACTCAGAAGATGTTTGCTGAATGAATGAATGAAGCATGCGTGATTGAAGTATAGGAAAAAGGGACGGGCCAGCATGATTGCTTAGTAGCTATGTTAAAGAGCACAGATACAACTCACAGGACATGACCCAGGTATATATGGGAATAATTTGCTTTTTTTTTTTTTTTGAGATAGAGTTTCGCTCTTGTTGCCTAGGCTGGAGTGCAACGGCACACTGCAACATCTGGCTCCCAGGTTCAAGCAATTCTCCTGCCTCAGCCTCCTGAGTAGCTGGAATTACAGGCATGCACCACCATGCCTGGCTAATTTTGTATTTTTAGTAGAGAAGGGATTTCTCCATGTTGGTCAGGCTGGTCTGGAACTCCCGACCTTAGGTGATCAGCCCGCCTCGGCCTCCCAAAGTGCTGGGATTATAGGCGTGAGCCACCGCGCCTGGCCTTGCTTTTTAATCTTCTTGCAAATCCTCTTCCGTGCATGGAAGTGCTGTTATCTTTGTGAGAAGACAGTGGGAGCTTTGCTGATGTGGTAGAAGTGGCAGGAGTTGGTTACTGTGATGAGTGGTGAATGCAGGATTAAGCTTTTTTTGTTGTTTTTTTTTTAAAAGATGGAGTCTTGTTGCTCAGGCTGACCTCAAACTCCTGGGCCCAAGCAATCCTCCTGCTTCAGCTTCCCAAGTAGCTGAGACTTTAGGTGCATGCCACGATGCCCAGCTAGGATTAACCTTTTGATAGAGAAATCTGCTCTTTAAAAAATTAATTATGAAGTAATTTGAACATATAAAAAGTTACAAAGAGAATAATATAATGAACATTCATGTATTATATGTTCATTAGATTTAGAAATAAAACATCACCTAGATTAGGAAATTAAGCACCATTAACCCAGCTGAAACCTTTTAACCATTATCCTGATTTGGTATTTAACATACTCATGTAATCTTTTATACCTTCACATGTTGTGTGTGTATATGTATGATATATATACATTTTAATATATTTATATTATAAACTATTGATTTATATAGTTATTCTTTTGCAACTTGCTTTTTTCAGCATTATAACTATATGGTAGACCATATAGTTTTGTCTATCATACAGATTTATCTACATTTATCTACCATATAGATTTATCTACCATATCCCTCTGGATTGATACATGTAGTACTGGTTAATTTTCATTGCTGTATAGTATTCCAGTTCATATATCTTGTTAGTGGATATTTTCATTGCTTCCAATTTGTTTCTTTTACACAGTGTCACTGTGAATACTTTTGTTATATATCCTTGCACACTCATCTGAGTTCCTCAAGGTTGATTAGTAAGAGTGGAATTTCTGGGTCATTGGGCATGTGCATCTTCTTGTTTATTAAATTTTACAAAAATTATACCCTGAGGCTTATTTACTCCATTCTGAACAAAAAGAAATCTTTATAACTCCTCTTTAGATGTGTCATTTATATTGTTTCAAATGTAGTAGATCCAAGATAACAATTCAGTTGAAACTGAAGAGACCTATTTAAGTCTAATCTGTGAGTCCAACATATAAAGCTGAGAAGCTGGTTTAAAACAAAGACAGGTATATGGAATGTTCCTATTTATATAAGCTTCTAAATAAAATAAATTAGGTTAGATTCAGTAGGTTGCTCAGCACTTCCTTTTAAATATTTTATTGATTTTTAACCAAAGAGCATTTTAGATTATTTTTAGGCTCTACATGGCTCACTATGGAGCTATCTGTTGTGTGAATATTTGAGCGAGTGAATAAGTGAATGGAGTTATAGAATAGAGCATAAGAACAATCAAATATAATGGAATACAATTAAAATTAAATTAGGGTCTCTGAGCTGAGGTGTTAAAAGAGAGAGACTCGTGGTCAGGGAAAGGTCCTCACATGGCTTTGCTGACAATCTGGCTGAAGGCTACAATTAATGTGGCACCTCCCTTCTGCCAGCATCCCTGTCTGGTGGCAGGATGCTGACACAATCACTGTTTTATCGATTTCTTTGTTACAGGCTCAGAACCTGGGGAGGCCTAACATGTTTCTCTGGGGTGCAGCCCTGCCACCTCCATTGGCAAGCCCTCCATGGTCTTTGTGGGCAGGACATACTCGGGTTTTCTCCCTGCTTGCCGTTGTAAAAGGCTGGCTGCCTTCAGGTGCATCTCTAGCAGGCTGGTGAATACTGCCAGCATGGAGTGTTGTAGATGAGCTCCATGCAGCACTTTGCACTAAAGCCCTGTTGCTGAGCAATTGTGGCTGGTTTCCTGGAGATAACACCTAATCCTGGCTAGGGGCCTTATGAGGTAGGGTAGGGATTATTGAGTCATTTATTCACAAACCCTGTGAACTCATGAGAGATGTGCAGTTACTGTTGAGTTTAACCTGAAAGGGCCACTCAGAACATTCTTGAAGTAGTGTAGTAGTGAGCTAGGACTACATAACAAAGTACCACAAAATATGGCTTGGTACAAGCAACAGAAATGTTTTGTCTCACAGTTATGGAGGCTGGAAGTCTGAGATCAAGGTGTGGGCAGGGTTGGTTCCTTCTGAGAGCTGGGAAGGGAAGGATCTGTTCCAGGCCTCTCTTTGGCTTGTAGATGGCCATCTTTTCTACATGTCTCTTCGTATCATCTTCCTTCTATGTGTGTTGGTTATGCTGGATTAAGGTTCACCCTGATGACCTCCCTTTAACTTGATTACCTCTGTAAAGACTCAGTTCTAAATGAAGTCACATTCTGAAGTGTTAGGGGTTAGGACTTAAAAAATATGAATTTTGGAGGACATAATTCAACTCATAACAGGTAGTAGCGCAGTGTAGGATTATGTGGGAATTGTTAAAAAGCTATTTGTAAACATTCAGCTACTGGGAAGATTATCATTCTAGATGTTTTCGCACATTTACAGTCATTCTTCCTGACAGATGCAAGAGCACATTCACAGTTTGGTACCATAGACTGGGTCTGGTACAGTCAGCTTATTTACTTGCTAACTTCTACGAAGGAAGTTTTGGAAACAGTTTAAAAAGAGAGAAAATTTTGTCTCTGGAATTCCATATGAATTGATTTTTTTTCCCTTTATGAGTTTATTGCCTGAAGGCTTGCCTTGTAGCTATTTTTTCACTTGTTTTCAAGTTTATTTTAATAATTGTATAAAAAGAAATACCTGAAAACTATTTCTTTTTGTTCTAGACTTAAAAGAAATTGTATTTGTCATCCAGAGTCAAAGTAATTCTTTTCATGCAAAGAGAGCAGAGCAATTAAAAAAAAGCATCTTGAAGCAGGCTGCAGATCTTACACAGGTACGTAGTGATGGCTTGGTGGGGGGTGGGGGGCGTTCTGCCAGTTATGTATTTCTTGATTACCTTTATGTTTTCCAAAACACTGCATCTGTAGGTAATCAGTTTTTATTTAGATGAGTATAACTCTTCTGACCCATTTTGCTTATTTAATATTGAGTATTTCTTGTTGGAAATGTTTTGGTCAGCTGGGCGCGGTGGTTCATGCCTGTAATCCCAACCCTGTGGGAGGCTGAGGTGGGTGTATCCGTTGAGGTCAGGCATTTGAGACCAGCCTGGCCAACATGGCAAAACTCCATCTCTACTAAAAATACAAAAAATTAGCGGGGTATGGTGTTGCATGCCTGTAATCGCAGCTACTCGGGAGACTGAGGCAGGAAAATTGCTTGAACCCGGGAGGCAGAGGTTGCAGTAAGCTGAGATCACACCACTGCACTCCAGTCTGGGTGGCAGAGAGGGACTCTGTCTCAAAAAAAAAAAAAAAAGAAAGAAAGAAACTGTTTTGGTTAATTTCTAATGCACGAAGTATCATATTCTAAATTTGTGTATGTGTGCGTGTATATATATATATATATAAATTTAAGAGAACTGTATAATTGTGTGGGGCAACTGTGGATTTGTCACGAAGTATGATAAAAGGAAGTAGAAGAAATAACTTTTTAACGGCAAGGCTTAAAATAGAGATAATTAATGTTCAAAATTTTGGTAACAAGTTCTAAGGCAATTTTCACGTTGGAATAACATTTTCATTAATCTTGGTGCAGTGCTTCCTCTATGAGTCTCTTAATCTGCTTTTTTAATTGGATGTCATTAATTTAACTTTTGATTTGATTTATAATGTAATATTCCAGAAGGATTATGGAGAGAAAAATCTATGTATGCAGGTACATTTTAACAACATTTAAAATAGGCATGAACAGAATCTAAAGCTGCTCTGAATAATGCCGGAGGTTTGGGGTGAGGGAGGATCTACCTTGTGCTGCCCTATAGGAGGTTTTCTTCTTTAGCTAAGTCAGTCCATCAAGACCTCTGTACCATGTTGTGATGGCCTTCAGGACCAAAGTGCTTGCCTGTAGGTAAGTGCCATCCCTTTGTTCACCCAGGAAAGAACTCTTTGACAAGAGACATATGTGCATGACAGATTGCTGCTTGCTTTCTCTTCCTGCATACTGGAAAATAAAGGGTCAGAAATGTCAGTGGAAACATAAACAGCCTTTACAGTATTCAAGGCAAGGAACTGCTTGGAATAATGTTTATTGTGTTTAATGTTTAAATGCTTTATATATAAACTGTATCAAACTGTCCTGAGTCCCTGCAAGGCCAGGTTCTCTGGGTTGCTCTACTTGAACCATCACACTTTCTCAAGGGAGAGGAAAGAAATACATGCTATAGATAGATTGTTTTTCAGTAGTCAGAGATAGGAGCAGCTTGTTACGTTAAAAATTGTTCTTTTTTCTGGAAACCTAACTTTTGGAGATTTTCTTCTACTAAACCTTCCTGGATTTTATTAGAGAGGCAGACATGCAGCACCTTGATTGGCTGGTTTCTTCCATCTGCTCTGCTGGAGGTGATAGTGGGTTGGCCAAGTGCAGGCTGCTGCAGGGAGGAGGAGGAGCCAGGAGCCCAGATAATCCTTCCCTCAGGTGGGTCCAGGGAAGCTCTAAGTGATTTTTGCTTAGTCAGACCTTGGCAATTACCCCAAATTATGTGATCAGTGATGACATCAGAAGCACAGTTAGGCATCCCTTGCTCATATGAATTAAGTGCACACTTTTCCCTAAGTCACCTGCATGTGTCCCTGTTCCCAGCAGTACCTTCCATCTTGCAGAGACAGGTCTGTGTTTTTTAGACTGTGTATCTTCCGCATTTAATCCGTACCAATAGTTCTTGCCATTGATACGGATAGCGACACCCCTTTCCGGGCAAGCCTAGTCGATTGAATATGCCCTTATACTTCCTCTGCTGTTCATCTACTCTTATTTTAGGCCAATTTTATTTCTCTGCAAATGGATATTCATTGCTGGTTCTCTACCTGCCTTTCCCCTTTTATTCTTCTAGGAGGAGTAGTTTTCAGAGCACCTTTGAGCAGGGCAGGCTTCCTGGGACTTGGTTTACAGTGGGGATAAGGCATGTGGGTACCTTTTGGTGGGAAGCAATAGAAATTATAAAGTATTCCTTCTTCTTTCTCTTAGGAAAAAATGAGAGTTGGGAGGGGGCTGCTGGGGCTAGGTATCCCTGCTTTTTTGAGAGGCCCTGGGGCTTTGCAAAGGATAGAGCCCAGGTGCAAGAGCACTGGACGCTTAAAACTGACTCTAGGCTCTGGGGAGGATGGGTAGAGGTTCCTGTGTAAGCAGAACTTGGCAGTAGTATTTAGGAATGGAGGATGTGTGTTATAGCTTCTCTTTGGTGTTTGTCAGGGTTGAGGCAAAGTGGTAGGCAGCTGAGCAGATGTGGATCTAGCAGAGCAGAAGGAACCCCCGTTGCTTGTTCCCTTGTGCCAGGGCAGTGGCACCAGAGCTTATTAACTGACGTTCCCGTCTCTGGATCCCAGCTTCATCATCTGCCGCTCACCCCCTTGTCCTTTATTTGCCAGTAACTTCCAACTTTTTATGGTTCTAGGATCACTTGCCATATTAGTCCATCCTTACATTGCTGTAAAGAAACACCTGGGACTGGGTCATTTATAAAGAAGAGAGGTTTAATTGGATCATGGTTCCATAGGCTGTACAGGAAGCATGGCAGCTTCTGGGGAGGCCTCAGAAAACTTTCAATCATGGCAGAAGGTGAACGGGAAGCAGGCACATCTCACGTGGCCAGAGCAGGAGGGAGAGAGGGAGCAGGAGGGAAAGAGAGAGCAGGGAGGTGCTACACACTTTAAAGCAACCACATCTCTCAGTAACTCACTCTCCTCACAGCAACACCAAGGGAGATGATGTTAAACCACGAGAAACTGCCCCCACGATCCAGTCACCTCTCACCAGGCCCTACTTCCAATGTTGGGGATTACAATTCTACATGAGATTTGGGTGGGGACGCAGATTCAGACCATATCCCATGCTCAGTCCCTGTGGCTTTGCGTATTGTAGATCCTGTCTTCTTGTCAAGCTCATGTATCCCCATAAAGGTTTTCTGTGCACCATCTTGACCCACAGTGCTAAGCTACTTCCTTTTTGGTACCACTTTTGTATCTTGTACAAACTTCTGTTATATACTTTTCATTGTATATTATTCACCTATCTCTTTTACAAATTTTGAGAGCAGAGAATAGACTGTGTCTTATGAGTTTTTAATTCTTCAAAACCAAGCACTGAATCCTTAAAAATTATGGTATTTTCTTTCCCAGAGTTTCTTTCTTCTCTGTTGTAATAGAAGTTTCCTTGTATTTCCCTTACATACAGTATGGACCTTCGGCCGTACGTAACACATGCATGCACACACATGCTGTATTAAATCACAAGTTCTCTGAGGGCAGTCACTTCTTTTGATCCTTCCATAGCGCCTTGAACATAGTAGGTATTTAGCATATGGCAATTCAATTGACTCTAAAAATTTGTCAAATGAAAATTTAAGTAAGTTATGTATTTTATTCCTGTTAACTCTTAAATGGGTAATGGCCAAGCTCCCTCCCTCTTAAAAATAAAATAGCTATTTACTACTCTTAGTGAAGTCACAGGGTTTAGGAATCAGAGTTGAAAAAAAATTAGGTATGAGCTGGTGCTAGAAAAATATGATCTCATGATTAATTAAATCTTTTGGAGATAGTATGAAAAAGAATCAGAACATTCACTTGACTAACACAGACAACATAAAGTGACTTAAAGAAGATGGAAATCTTTCAGTATTGAAACAAAATTAAAAAAAAAAAAATGGAAGATATACTTCTCTCCACCCAACAGTCTAGTCAGTGGGGGCCTGGGGAGGCGGCTCTGCTCTGGGTTCCTCTGTCCTGTGACTTAGATGAAGTGTCTTGTCCTGCTTGGTTGAAGCTGACCTACATTCTGCATTCCAGCATGTGGAGCCCAAGCTGCTTACTTTTAAGGATCTTGTACCTTGAAGTTGTATATGTTGTGTCCCTGTATGTACCTGTGTCCAGGACATACCATGTGGGTACACCCGGGCTGGGAAGGATAATGTCTATGGGTAGCCCTGGGTTCAGCCAGAACTCAAGGGGTTCTAATCTTTAGAAGGGAGAAAGGAACATGGATACTGGGTGACAAATCAATGTCTCTGTCAAAGTCAGGGTTTTGTTTCTCTATCAAGGACTCACCTAGTCTGCAGAATTTATCTATGAACCTCTCATTCATTCTTTCGATATTTGAAGACATACTATGGGCAAAGTACTGGGGATGCAAAGATCAACAAGAGATAGTCTTTATACTTGAAGAATGCACAGTCCCAGAGAGGAGAAAGGCCGTCAGCAGGCAGTTTTCAAGCAAGGTGGAAGAGCAGTGATTGAAGGGTGTACTTGGACACAAAGGATGGCCCTTACCATGGTGATGTGGAGCAGGTGAGCTGAGGTGGGGATGTGGTGCTCAAGGAGGGATTTCTGAAAGAGCTGAGCCAGGAACTGAGCCTACCTATTAGGCACTAGCTAGGTTGAGGCTGAGGTGGGAGGGGGAGGGCTTCCTGGGTAAGGAGGACAGCAGGTAAGGTGGCCAGGTGAGAAGTGGGAGCACAGGTGTGTGGGCATTGATGCTGTCCTGGGGCCAGTGGATGGTGGGGGTGGCAGTGTGGGCCACAGGCCTGGGAAGTCAGGAGGGAACATGGTCATGCAGAATTATATGTCCTCTGGGGAGCCAGGCCTTTCAAGGGCTCTCCTGGCAGTCTGAGGTGCATCTTTTTGGTATACAAGACATTTAGCATCTCTCGCCTCTGGCAATACCTGAAGCAGTGACCCCGGTCCCTATTATAATTAAAAGTTCCTCTTGGTTGAGGATTACTACCTGGGAGTGCTGTTAGGGAGTAGATCCGGTAGAGTTTGTGTTTTAAAACCATCCCAGCTGGACACGGTGGCTCATGCTTGTGATCTCAGCACTTTGGGAGGCTGAGGCAGATGGATCACCTGAAGTCAGGAGTTCGAGATCAGCCTAACCAAAATGGTGAAACCCTGTCTCTACTAAAAATACAAAAAAATTACCCAGGCGTGGTGGTGGGTGCCTGTAATCCCAGCTAGTTTGGAGGCTGAGGCAGGAGAATCCCTTGAACCCAAGAAGTGGATGTCACAGTGAGCTGAGGTCGTGCCATTGCACTCCATCCTGGGCAACAAAAGTGAAACTCGGTCTCAAAGAAAAAACAAGAAACCATCCCTTGGTGGCCATACGGAGAATGGCGAGTTAAGAGAGCCAGGACGGGGCCAGGAACCGCATTCTAAAGCTGTGGGACTAGTCTCGGGCCTTGCTGCTCAGGGCGGGTCACAGACTACTGCATGCCCTCCACCACAGCAGTTTCAGAAGCCTTGGGCTGGGGACAGGGCCATGGATCTGGCCAGGAGTGGTGTTGGGGCACTGCAGGGCCAGCATGGTGGGCGATGGACCCAGGCTGGAGAGAATGGCAGGGACTCTCCCAGCTGGGACTCAGATGAGGTGGGGCTACTGATTGAGGCTGAAGACAGGTTCTCAGGTTTAAAGGGTGACAGTGATTTTGGTTGTCACATTCGAAGTAAGGGTGTGAGCAGCCGGAGGCTGGATATTTGTTTTATGCTCAGGAGAAAGATTTGGCCAGAAGATGGTGGATTTGAGAGTCAGCAACATATGTAGGTAGTGGCTGGAAGCTTGAAGGTGCTGCTTCCAGGGGGAGCCATGGGCCTTGGGGTAAGACCAGTGTCTAGAGGCTGGGCAGAGTCAAGGCAGACTGAAGGGCTGTATGAAGGGATACGGAGAGGAGGGGTGGTGTGGGATGCTGGAGACCTGAGGACCTGCCTGTCAAATCGCCATCAGTAATGCGACATTTCCGGAGGGGCCTCAGAGGGTCTCCAGCTGCCTGACTGATCGTGACTGTGGCCTGCGCCCTGACCTCGGGATGCTTTCTTGTTGCTGGAACCGCCGCTGTTGTTATTTGTTTTTAATTGTAATAAGAAACACATACAATTTACATTTTAAATGTACAACTCAGCAGTATTAAGTGGCATCATGTTGTGCAACAGATCTCCAGAACTTCTTCATCCTGTGAAACTAAAATCTGTATCCATTGAACAGTTCCCCATTCCTCTTTCCCCCAGCCCCTGGCTACCACCGTTCTGTTTTCTGTTTTATGAATAGGGTATTTGTCCTTTTGTGACTGGCTTATGTCACTTACTAATGCCTTCAGGGTTTCTGACAGACTCTGTTGTTGCATGTAACCTCAGTCCACTGTGATGGACATTTTCATCTGTAGACACCTATTTCCTGGGATGCTCATTTGGCAATTCACGTATGCACCCCCAAGGTGTACTTTGTCCTTCAGTGTATCTGTTCTGTCTTCAGACTCTAGAGGGAGGCGGGACCTGTTCCCTACTCTTCGCATGCCCCATAGCACCTAGTGGATTGCCAGACACACACAGCATTAGAAACTGTATTGCCATTGATTCATTTTCCTTAGCTTTTGAAGCATAGGAAATAGCTCCGTTTCTTTCAGGTGTTTGACTCTTTAGTACTTCCTTCTATTTATCTATTTAACTTTATTACGCTTATACTTAATTTAATTGTCCTTTATTTGCTATTTGCAGTTTAGGCAACCTGTTGAGTAGGGGACTTATATTGCCACTAGGTGGCAATATTGGTTTTACGTTTAAAGGCAAGTAATTAACCAATCTCGTTAAGCAGTGCACCCCCCCCACCCCCAGCTTTTAATTTCTGTGATAGTAAGTGGAGTCTAGACTGAAGCAATAAGGAAGCTTCCCTTTAATTATAAGATAGTCTCTTATTGTTGTTGTGAAATTCTTTCCTTGGATGGAAGCCAGTTAAGAGCACCGAAGTAGTTAATGACAAAACTTTTAATTTGCTCACAAGATCCAGAGTGAACTGTAATGGCTTAGGTAATTTCATTTTTGGATTAACAAGTCTTTTGGAAGTTGAACTGTCCAGAAAGATTTTAGGATTTGCAATTGTACTTTATTCTGGATCATGTTTTCTTTTACAGAGTTTTTTTTTTTCTTGTTTTATGCCACATGTATGATTAAGAGTTGACTTTATTTCATGAATAGCACTTTAGAGATCCATAAATGGGGCCAGGTGTGGTGGTTCATGCCTGCACCTTGGGAGGCCTAGGCTGGCAGATCACCTGAGGTGAGGAGTTTGAGACCAGCCTGGCCAACATGGCAAAACTTTGTCTATACAAAAATACAAAAATTAGCTGGGTGTGGGCAAGCTCCTCTAATCCCAGCCACTTGGGATGCAGAGGCAGGAGAATCGCTTGGACCTGGGAGGCAGAGGAGGTTGCAGTGACCACTGCACTCCAGCCTGGGCGACAGAGCGAGACTCCATCTAAAAAAAAGGAAAGAAATCCAGGAATGGCTGACAGCTAACATGGGGTCTGTAGACAATACCTGGGGTACAGTGATGAGATAACTTGACCTGTAACTACATGAAAATAGAGAAATAAGATCAACTTCTGAAAATTAAATGCTGAAATTCAGAAAGCATAGGGAGGCAAAGTCACTTGAAAGAGGCAGGAGGGCTCCTCAGTTAAAACTTAACTGGAGTCTGTTTTTTTTTTTTTTTTTTTTTTTTTTGAGATGGAGTTTTTTGCTCTTGTTGCCGAGGCAAGAGTGCAATGGTGCAATCTCGGCTAACTGCAATTTCCAGCTTCTGGGTTCAAGTGATTCTCCTGCCTCAGCCTTCCGAATAGCTGGGATTACAGGCACCCGCTACCATGCCCGGCTGATTTTTTTTTGTATTTTTAGTAGAGACGGAGTTTCACCATGTTGGCCAGACTGGTCTCAAACTCCTGACCTGAGGTGATCCACCCCCCTTGGCTTCCCAAAGTGCTGGGATTACAGGTGTGAGCCACCGCACCCAGCCTACTGGAGGCTGTTTTAGGAAACGGACATGCTCTTGAGAAAGAACTGATGGCTTCCTCAGCTATGGGAGCTGAGAAAGGGAAAAACTAAGAGGCAGAAGTCAGGGCATCCCAGTGCCATGGTGGGAGCAGGCTGAGCCTCAAAGGAGTGTCTCAGCAGCTTGGTGTGGCAGGTATGCACTGTGCCGCTAAGGGACAGGATGTCTGGGACCTTCATGTCACTTGGGACCCCAACTATGAAGCATGCAGGTTGCAATTTTGGTTTTTTCATTGATTTGCCTACCGTGAACATTCATGAAAGTTGCTTGGTGAGGGAGAAGTCAGCAGTAAGTTTTATCATTTGAATATTTATCTGATAACTCAAAATATATATTCCTCCTACAATACCAGATGTCTAGAACTGCTGTTTAGTCATTACTCTGTCAGGTTGCACTTGACTACAAAGTCTGCCAAAAAATTAAGGTGCAAAAATGTAATGATTTCTGTGATTAGGCATCTGCCTCCAGCTATTCTCTTTGCTAAGGCAAGTCATTACCTATGCCTGTTTTGCCTCAAGGTGCTAAAATGCGGCCTTATTAAAAACACAAACATTTTTCATCATTAGAGTGTGAATATAAAAACAAGAAAGAACCTGAACTAACTTTTAATCTGATATTTAACACTGTATCTGCAGTTGTTAGTAGAAGAGTTAAGCTGTTTCCCTTGTTTTCTAGAATAAAGGTCATTGTAAGTGGTCATTTCCATCTCCAGTTTTGAAGCTTATCATGCAGTTGTAATGGCTCTAAAGTTTATAATTATATGTTCTTTCCAATCTGCAACTCAGCTGACTTTATCAGGTTGTAGTCTATGTACAGAATTCTAGTCTATGTACAGAGGTTCTAGTCTATGTATAGAGTATCAGGTTCTAGTCTATGCACAGAGTATCATTCTAGGTTGCTCAGGCACAAAGGATTAGAAAGGAATTTAGAAAGTGTATTCTTGTTCTTATAAGGTGAATGGTAACTATTTCATAATATAAATGAGTGTATCAGAAAGCAGAAATTACGAGTACCGACTCAGCGTTTTAAAGGATTTACTCAATAGGCCAGGAACATCTGTAGTCCTACTTACTCAGGAGGCTGAGGCGGAAGGATTCTTTGAACCTAAGAGTTTAAGACCACCTTGGGCAACATAGCAATACCCCATCTCAAAAGAAAAAAATGTCTACTCAACAAATATTAATTGGGCATCTATGGTTATATTAGGCACTTTTGAATGTAAAGAGACATCTGTAGGCAACACATGAGGGCCTTGAGAATGACGATACATGTTTGAAGCGGTATAGTAATATGTAAAAAGTATGAGCTGACACTGTGCTAATTGTGCATGTGAAGCCTGAATGAGGGAAGACTTCTGTGAAATCGGGTAGGAAAGACAGGGAAAATTGGCTGGAGGACATGTTTAGAACATAGTTCTGGAAGATAAAGACATGAATTGCCAGGAAGGTCTACTTTTGGGATGCCAAGTAGGAACTGGAATTTGTAAGGGAACAGTTTGTGGGATGAGTAAAGTGTGTGTCGGAAGTAGAATGTGATCTTTTTAGATTGCAGGGAATGGAAAGGAGGGTTGGTGAGAGTGGGGATGGGGCTGATGACTGTGGCTTCCTAAATGCAGATCTGCACCTAGAAGAATACAGAGTTTGAAGAAGAGCAATTTTTTCCCCTGCGTTTTTTTCTCCCTGTGTCACAGATGGAAGGGTAGGGTGAAGTGATCAAGATTGACTATTTAAAGAGGTATGCAAACAAAAAGCAAAGTGGAGATGAGATAAGCAGAAACCCATTAAGGAGAGTTAGTATGATGATCTAATAAATCAGCTGCTTGAGTTTATTTTGTTCAAATGCCTATTGTGTGTACAGCATCTGTGTCAACTATGATTTGACTTATGTTTTTTTAACTTAAAATTCCTTCTTGGGTGGATATTTGTGTAAACATTCTTATATTAAATATTTTGTTCATTACATGAAACAGGAGACCAAACAGCTCAGCCTCTAGAGGTGATACTATTAGGTATCTTGAATTTATGCTGTGATGGAAAAGCTGTCACTGAGAGTCTTTTTTTTTTTTTTTCCTTCTAGAACCTGGGGTCTAGCCACCAAGGGGATCCGATGCTGAGATAATCTTTCCTATAGCTTCAAAAGCATAGTAACACCTGTATAACACCATTATTGTTCTCCAAAGGAACTTTACATAAGATTATTAGAAGCAGTGAAGCAGAGAAGATAAAGCATAACTGCATTGCTTTTAGTAGGTTCTAGTAAAGCAAGGATCCAGGCACCATTTGAAGACACTGAAGTAGGAACTTTAACCTCACCACAAGGCCAGGGTCATGCTTGGCCAGGGAATCACTTTGGATGGGGACCAGGGAAGTAAGCCACTGTAGAAGGAATATTTGGGGATGGGGTAGGTTTGATTATTGGCAGCAGAGGTTGGGAGGTCAGAGGTTGGATTACATTTTGTGCATTAGACCAAATGGAGCTAACTTAGCTGCTTAGAGAGCTCTGTACTCTCTCCACCCCTAACTATATAGCTTTTGAGGAGAACAGACACTTCTAATTTTGTAGCCTTTTTTGGTGAAACTATAAACCCTTTATTTAAAACCTGGCGTAATCTCAATCTTACAAATTTTTTTTTTTCTGCTGTTTGCAGAAAGTTTTGGAAATCATTATTTTCTTGAGAAGAGTTAGGCCCTTGGCTCATTAGTTAAAAAGAAACCAAAACCTGATTTTCATTTGTTAAGCCAGGAGAGCTAGCAGAGCCTTTCATAGATTAGTGTAAAGAAGCTTGAGAAAGATGGCCTGGCGTTTTGTAATTTTAGAATTTTTTTTATTGACAGGGAGATTGTGTGAATTACTTCATTAAAAGGTTTACTTTGAGAGTCATAAGTGTGATTTATCGCCTCAGCTTTTTGATGCTGTGTATCATTAAACTTTTGAGGTAAAAGTAGTTGGATGCTTAATGGCTTACTAAAAGTTAATTTTATTTTTAGAAATTGATAGGCATTAATTGTATTTTTATTTATTAAATTGGAGACTTTATTACATTGCTGTTGGATGCAAATTTATCAATCCATTTATTGATTGAATACTTACTTTGGGCAAGGGCCTGGGCAGGATGCCCCAGGAGAAAATAGAATTTTTTTTATATACACATTTTCTCACTGAAATAACACTGTCCTTTTTCACATATACAACTAGCATTCTTAGAAACATCTTTTATACGTGTGTCTTTATATAGAACTTCATGCATCACAGGAAATAGAACATTGAGACCCAAGGCCAAGTTGCTCAACAGTAATGAAATCTTCACACTATTTGGAAGGCTGTGTCATGACCATTTGTCTCTGTTTGGCTGCCCGGCGTTTGAACCCCTTTACTTCCTGGAGAAGTCTACACCCTGTATCTGGGGGGAGCTGGGGCTTGTCCCATTAAGGCAGGCGGAGGCCAGGTGCTCCGGATTCCTGAGCTCAGGGGAGGGAGCGCCTCCCTTCCAGCATGGCATGTTGGATGAGTGTGGAGCTGGGGACCTCAAGAAGCAGTTAGCTTTAGGGCTCCCTCCCCTGGGGTGGCATTAGTGCCTAGTGGTGACAGTGGAGGCCAGATCCAAAGCCAGCACATGCAAGTGTGCAGAGGAGGTGGGCGCTCCACGAGCATGGTGCCAGTGCTGTGTGATACCCAGCAGGGATGGCCTCTCTAGGGTGTAGGTCACTGTAGACTGTGCCATGCCCAGTGCCCATTGCTGGAAATGGTGCCTGCCCTCCAGGAGGCTCATTCTAGAGTGGGGAGCTGGTCATTCCACTGGTTGAATTACTGTGTGATTCAGTACAAACGTGACCCTCTGAGAACATAGGCAAGGAAAGCTGTGACCCCACATGGAAATGCCAGTAAAGGCTTTGTTATGGCATTTGAACTAAGCCTTGAAGAAATGTAGTATGAGTTTGGTAGACTCCTGTCTTGGGCAGCTTGAGAGGACTATCACTGAAGGAGGCAGTACATCATTGGTGTCACTGGATATTAGGGAATGGATGAAGAAAAGAGGATGAGCTACTCTCAGCTAAGATGATGAGTTCATTTTTGGAAAGGTAGAGTTGGAGGGAGTAGTGAGACATCTAGTTTATAGGCCCAGGGTTTAGAGTAGAGAGAGTTGGAAACTATAGTAGTTACTGTAGCTTTTATTGAGTGCTCATCATCATCATTATTTTATTTAGTGCTCATATTGATACACTATGCTATGCTGTTTTCAAGCATCAGCTCATTTAACTCTATGAATTAGTTGCTGTTATTTTCTTTTTGCAGAGAGGAAACTGAGGCTTAGAGAGATTAATCAAATAGTGGAGCCGGTCTTGAACCTCAGTTCTGGGGGGCTCCAAAGCCTATTCTCTCTGCCTTGCTGCCTCCTGACACACAGGTGGGGCCATGATCCCTTGTGTGGCAGACCAGCGTTGGTTGGTAAACAGTGTGCTGTTCAGTCTGTCCCTTCACGTGGCTCTGCCCTTACGGCCTCTATCCCTGACATTATATTGTAGATTTATTTGCTTGTTGCCTGTCTCCCTCATGAGAACATAAGATCTAAGAGGGTAGGGACTCTGCTTGTCTTATCACAGCTTATTTACTGTGTTCCTAGAACAGTACCTGGTACATAGTAGTTGCTCAAAAAAATATTGCAAAATTGATGATAATGTTGATAGTTGTCAGATGCTTACCACACGCCAAGTGCCTGGCATGTGTTAATTCATTTCCTCCCCGTTACTGTTGTCATCTCACATGAGAGAACGAGGTGACAGAGGCACAACTAGGATAAGAAACTTGCTCAAGTTGCATGACTCAGAAGAAATAGAACCAGGATTCAGAGGCAAGAAGTACTTTGGCTCCAAAACTCGGGTCCTGAAATACTGAGCTTTACAGCCTTTTGTGAGTGAATGAATTATTAGTTAAAATAGATTTATATGAGCTATAAAATGGACTTAGTAATGCATTTCAAAGTAAATCGTTCATAAAAAGAAAAATTTCTAAATAATTAGGTAATATTTTTTCTTGTTAGGAAAGGACATTTAATGATTAAGACAGGTATCCAGAGAAATCTTCTCTTTTTTTATAATATAGCCTCAGATTCCTGGAAGGTGTGTTATTATAACATCACATGTAATCTGCTGGGGGCCATAAATGAATACTGGATTTCTAAAGGCTAGTAAATCTGTCTGATATATGTTGCAAAGAGCATATTACACATCTCTGTTATCCTCATAAGACATATCTACCTCTTACAGAAGAAATTGTAACAATAAACAGATGTTAATTTTCACCATAATTTATTTGTTGTTCTAAAAGCTCAGTTCAGTGCCTCAGAATGATATAGTAGTTGGAATTTAGACATACAGTTGAAATGGAACCAGTCTTAAAGGTTCAGTTTTTTAGAAACTTTGCGTAATACTGAACCAGTGTGCTGGCTCTTACTTTTCTAATTTAGCATGTGGTCTGAATAATGGGACTGAATGAGACCATAAACTCATGTACTTCTAGTTTTAGAAGTTAAGGACAAATGACAAATACTGGCAAATAGTCTGTTGACAAGGGAAAGACCAGCAGCATGTTAGTTTAATTGTTGAATTATTTCCGCTCAGGCAGAAAAACTAAAATGGTTCAAAACCAAATCTGCTGAATAATTAAGGTTATTTATAATATTTTAAATATTCATCGATTTTAATCCATATTCAAAGTTAGCTTTTTCATTCATACTATTAATATTTCTATATATAAATTTTTAATGATTTCCCCTCCATATTAAGAATAATGGCCCTTCTCCATTCTCAAAATATTGTGAGAATACTCAGCTGTGATATTGGAATCAAACCCCCTTCCCAAATGAGGATGATGAATATGTATAAGAACCAACTAATGAATTAGAATGTTGGTTTTAAATTTGTTTGCTCTCGATAATTATTAACTGCTTTTAATATGAATTCATGCCTGGATGACAAATATGTTCCACGGAAGGACCGACTGAAAGTTCAGTAGGCTTTCTGTCTTCAAAGTGATTGTGATACCAGTGGATGCTGATAAAGGGAGACTTTGATTCAAAGAGATGACTAGAATTGACATAAAAGTTTAAATTACTGCAATCAACCTTTTTATTTTCCTTCCCTTTTCTGTCATTTATCCATATTTGATCATTTGTATTTTTAGCTCCTTTATGCTTTTCTCTGATACGGCATTATCTCATTATCAAGAGAATTTTGAATTACCTTTTAGGTTTGAAATAGTTGCATGATTAGGCATCATTTAAATTGACGACAGTTGTTGCATGCATGAATGCCTTTACTATGTCTTTATTCCAGACAGCTCTTGGTAACGTTGATATAATATTTTCATGTTTTCTCCTTGAATTTTAATTTGAAAACATGTTTTAGTTATTCATCCAGTTACTTACTTAAAAACTTGCTTTGAGGCTGGGCATGGTGTAATCCATAATTACAGGCTCATGCCTGTAATCCCAGTACTTTGGGAGCTGAGGCGGGTGGATCACCTGAGGTCAGGAGTACGAGACCAGCCTGGCCAACATGGTGAAACCCCATCTGTACTAATAATACAAAAATTAGCCAGGTGTGGTGGTGCATGCTTGTGCTAATAATACAAAAATTAGCCAGGTGTGGTGGTGCATGCTTGTGATACCAGCTACTCAGGAAGCTGAGGCAGGAGAATCGCTTGAACCCAGGAGGTGGAGGTTGCAGCGAGCCGAGATCGCGCCATTGCACTCCAGCCTGGGTGACAAGGCAGAACTCCATCTCCAAAAATAAAAATAAAACTTACTTTGAATCTAAAATGGTAGCATTTAGTGACACTACCTTTAAGGAGGTCTAAATCTTGTAATGGTGTTAGATGGGACATAAATTATTATAATCCTAGGTGGTAGGAACTGAGATAAGATCATTTGGTAAAAAATTTTATTGTAACCTTTTGGATAATTACCTTTAAGGTGCTACTACATCTAAGTGTATTATTATGTCTGTTTGGGTCTCTGTGTGCATGTATGTATGTATATGACAAGAATAAAAGCTCTTGGGCATTTTTGGGGATTAGTAGATTAAAATTTATTTATAATTAAGATGACCTTGGCTTACTCAAGAGTTAATCAAGAGCAGGTCTCTGAGTGCCAAGGTAGAACCTACTTTGTATTTTTGAGTACTCACCTTTGGAGAGTGTTATTAACAAGGCATGCTAGCTTTTGAAATGTTGTTATTTGAAGATATAGAGGGACAGAAAATTTGTCTGATCTTGTGTTCACAAACTGAAGCAAATATGAAATCTAGTATATGATTTAGTAAGCAAATGTAATGGAGCTATGAATGACTTTAATCCACTGATTATCCATAGAGTTTATTTCAGTCTAGGATGTGATTCCTTGTTTGCACTACCTACACCTTTGCCTGCCACATTTTTATTGTTGTGACAGAGTTATTCATAAGCTTGTCTTCCAATCTCTGCCAGCAAAGTGCCCTTGTAGCCTTTCTGCTGAGGTTACCATCTAGGCATCAAAGGAAAGCTTTTCTCAGTTAATAGCTCTTGATATTATTTTATATATATCCTATAATTAGGAAGTATAATACTTGTTTGGGAGTAAATTTTTGAAGTGCATTCATTTTCCTTCAACTTTTAAAAAACTTAGCTATGTTTTAATTACATTGAAGGATTTTTAAAGCATATATCTCATTATTCTGTCATCTTGACACAAATATTTTCACTTTCTGGTTCCTCTAGTCTATTCATCTAGGATTTTGTTTTATTCTTAGAATCATGTCTGTGTTTTTCTATTAAACATAAAGACGTTTCCATTGTTATAAAGTTTTCATCATAATTTTAATTGATATGTAACTCATTACTGCTTTCTTTTATGTAAAACTTTTAAAAGTATTTGCTATATTTCTTTTCTTCTCTAGCTCACATTTGCATTTACCCATAATTCTAAAGTTTTATGCAAATAGTAACGTTATTAGTTTCTTTACACATGATTTTTTGCTCTTATGTAATCCTTCATGAATATATATATTTGCTGGAATTTTAAAAAGACAATGAAAATTACTGCATAATTCAGAAGCAATGGTAGGAAGGCCCTGAATTATTTATATTGGGTAACTGCTAATTCAGTCTTAAGTTTTACTCTTTCCTTCTAACATACCACATTGTTTGTCTGATTTAACCTTTGATTACTGTTTTTTGCATTTTCTATTTGTACATGCAAGTTAAATACTATATAAAATAAATAAATGAGGTTTACTTGAAATTTAATTCCAAAGATTTATATTAAAGACTGTTGTGTTCTTCATAATAAATATCTATGAATTTTAAGACTGCCGTGGAACCCACATCAGTCCAGTAATATTTCAGATATTTAGGTACTTATTCTTAAATTCTTTTGTCTGTAATGGCTACTAGGAATATAGTTTTATATTTAGTATAAAACACAGGATATAATAAAGTTTGTTGGGGGAGGAGGTTTAAGCATATCAGATATGAAATTTTTGACTTTTGACTTTTGTAACAACTTGAAATATAGCAAATAGTGTTTTGTTTCAAAGCTAACACTCATAGCCTTAAAAATCTCTCTTTATATATGTGTATATGATTTATGTAAGCACAGTTGTGCCTTATTTCTGAGTTTTAATGCCTCCTATGCTTATAAATTTGTCAGTTCCATTATTATGCTATTATTGCCTGAGTAATTTAAGGGTTATATTTCTAGACCAAAACTTTTTGTTATCAGGGAGTTTTAATGTGTTTAGAGAACTTTAAAAAGTAATTTTTGCACATGAGGTAGATCAGATATTGTATCCTCTAGTTTAGCCAAAAGATTTTCCTTTTAACATGTTCCACATGTTGTATATAAAATAAAAACTTGCTTCTGTGCCTCTGAGTTATCCCTCACTACCTCCCCGGGCTCATCCCTTCAAGTCACCTTCACAGATGAGTCAGGGAAGACCCTCCTTGTAGGTCTTGAGCCCTATTTGAGTGCATGGGTGGTGCAGAGATTGCATGGATTCAGCCAAAATACTTCATTTCTAGTAGCTCCTGGAGAAAATGAGGAAAAAGAAGTGGTGTGAAGAGTACCATGTCAGGGCTCTAGAAATAGCTGCATTTTAAGCCAAACGTTTTCTTTTCTTTTTAAGCTGTTTTGGAGTGGTCAATTCATATTCATCTTCTTTGATCATTGTTTTTTCAGGAGCTCCCCAGTGTCCTCCTCCTTCATCAGCTAGCTAAACAAGAAGGTGCATGGACCATACTTCCATTATTACCGCAGTACGTTTGACTCACAATGTGTGAATGACTGACATTCTGACCTGAACACTTTTATGCCCCTGGTCTTTTTATTAAGAGAGTGTGGTTTTCCTCAGTCAGTAAGTGAAGTAAATTTGAGTTTTACTTTTTATGATTACTGCCTTAATCAAATTTCTTGATGATTGGTTCTTAATCATGAATAGCTTTTGTTTTTATATATGCTTTTTCTTAAAAGATAAAATGCTTCAAGTTGATATTTGAAAATTATTTGTCCCCTGAACTAATGTTGTTATGGAGAGAATTAACTTTAAGAACTCTAGTTGTTTTATAAACCATTAGCATCTGGCTTTTCTATAAGCTGAAGAAAAATATAGGGGAAAGAAACTAGATATGCCGTTCTTTGTACCCTGCATTCATTTCCTACTGATCAGTTTTAAACCTTATTATTAACTCATTTTACAGAAGTGATTACTGAAACTTGTTTCTTTTTGTCAGCTTTTCTGTAACATATAGCAGAAATTCATCTTGGATTTTCTTCTGTGAAGAAGAGACAAGAATACAGGTTCCAAAACTCTTGGAAACTCTCAGAAGATATGACCCCTCTAAGGTGAATATAACTTCAATACCAGTTCTTATTTTTGGGGACAATGTTTCAAAGGAGATTTAATTTTGATTAAGAGGTTTTTGAATCTAATAAAAAAATCACTGAGTTTAAAATGAAAAAGAATGAAACATTGTTGAATGTCTGGAAGATATGTTAAATAATTCTCTTTGAAGTTTGTAGCTTATAGAGGGACATAGCTTATAACGAGCCATTTTAAATGACAAAAACATCTGTTAATATATGTGTTGGCCGTTTCAGAGTTGAAAATGATAACTTGAAGTTCAGAAACTGCTTATTGTAGCAATAAACTTAAGTTGGCTGTTACTCCTTATCAGACAATGACCATATATTATTTTAGATAGAAAAATCATTTTGAGTGCCAACCGTATACTGAGCACTGTGGATGGCGGAGGCTAGAACAAAACAGATAAATTCTGACCACGCGGGTGACACAAAATAGCAGGGAGAACAGACCCTTAGAGAAGCAGTTATGGTTAGAAGGAAAATATCTCTAATAAAGACAATGAGGGTACTGTTAGAGACATGTAACAGGTGCATTGAATCTAACCTAGGAGGGTTAGGACAGGAAGTGACGTTTAATCTGAGTTCTGTAGGTTGAGTAGGAGTTAGCAAGAGAGAAAGAGGGTCTACAGGCAGAAGGAACATTATTTGAGAAATAATGGGGGTGAGAAGGGATGTATCTTAAACCAGAGGAACTCAGTGACGTCCACTACTGCTTTTACATTTTCAAATCTTTTATTTTGTGCAGATTAGCAACTGGATCTTGTTTGCCTTGAAACCCCAGCCCTGAGCAGTGTTTAACACTTAGTAGGTTTTCAGTGAATATTTGTCAATGACTTTATAACCCTGTAATAATCAGTTTTGCTGCTGGACTACGGTTAGGTTTAGAGAGCTGCTTTGGAAATGCATCAAGAGTAAATGGAGCTCATTCAGTTCTCTTTCGGAGGAAAGAAGCCCAGGTTACAACCTGATCACTTTTTGGAACTCTTTAAACTTGAGATAAGCAGAGTTGGGCCCTTTCTGGTCCCAGTGGAAACCTGTCCTACCCACCTTCAGATGCTCACTCCTGAGATGAATCAGATGTAATGAGCTCATGGGGAATAAAAGGCAAGCTTCTGGGTGCTGCTTGGTTTGTTGATGTAGATGTCAAACACTGGGCGACAGTGATCGTTAGATTAATTTCTCCAAACACTGGGAAGTCTGTTACTATGATAGAAACCACTGCTTTTGATGATCTTTAAATACTGGAAAGATTCATTATGATTTTTCTTCATGCTTTTGATTTCTGGGAAGCTTTAGATATAATTGGATGAGAAGGTCATTGGGTTAAAAAAATAATTCCTTCAAAGAAAAGAATTATGAACCTGTCTCATCCAGTCTTTTCAGATGATACTAACCAGCATCTGTGTACTTTTTGCCATCTTTTATGTAAACCGTTTGTTAGGCTTTTATGTTTCCTTTTGGCTTGAGAAAAACTCCCAAATCTTTCTTAGGATGTAGGAGTTTTAACCTCCTCCTAGTGTTCATTTCACCTGGAGATTATTTTTCCATTATCCATAGCTCTAATTTTGTACAGGAGATGGTGACTCACTTTGCTTTTTAATGAAAATTGGGATGACAAATTTAAAAGTTCAAAGCAAGTTCATGAAAAGCAAGTACAGAACAGAGGCAAAAGGAGACGTTTTCTCCCTCTTTTCTGAACTCTGCCATATGAAAAAAATATCTAGGATGCTTTATTTCTTTTGAAACTAGCAGTAAGAAATGATAAAGATTATATAATGTTGACGTTAGCTGAAACCACTGTGATTTTTTTCCTCCCCACCATTTGAAACTTAGGAAAAAAGTATAAAGCAAACTTGGCTTTAATATTTGCACAAATAAGCTTTGTGTACATTAAAATAATTATGTGTTAGGGTATAAGGCATTTTGTTTGATTCTGATTTTTTTCCTTCATCTTTCAGTCATTCTTACTAATACAAAGGTATGCTATCATAAAATATTTTAAATGTAAAACTTTAACTTGTATTAAAGTAATCTTTGTTAAATTACCTTCCTCAGTGATTTATATACATTTTTTATGTTGTTTGAAGTCTTTGCTTTGTAACCACAGTATGCTTTTTATATATGTGTATTTGATGAAGTGTGTTGACTTTAAATTTATTTTTTGAGACGGAGTCTTGCTCTGTCACCCAGGCTGGAGTGCAGTGGTGCAGTCTCGGCTCACTGCAACCTCTGCCTCCCAGGTTCAAGCGATTCTCATGCCTCAGCCTCCCGAATAGCTGAGACTACAGTCATGCACCACCACACCTGACTAATTTTTGTATTTTTAGTAGAGATGGGGTTTTGTCACGTTGGCCAGTCTGGTATTGAACTCCTGGCCTCAAGTGATCCACCTGCCTTGGCCTCCCAAAGTGCTGGGATTGATTACAGGTGGGAGCCACCACACCTGGCCTAAATTTATTTTTAATAGAGATAAAACACAGGTGCTTGTAAAAAGTAATTCTAAGATACTAGTGGAACACTGAGTTATTCTTTTAAGGTTCTTTTTGATTATAATTGTCCTTTTAATGAATCATTAAGAAAGTCATTAAGAAAGATTAGGGGAGTGGCTCTTTCCATAGATTCTATAATAATTTTTTAAAGTAGTTTAGAACCCACACAAAAATATTGAAAAACAGTCATATACTCTACAGCTGAACACTGCAATTAGGAGATATAACATGTTTTGCATAAAACTATTTGGAACCAGAGATTTTAATAGGGAAAGGTTTTAATAGTGAAAGATTTGTAAGAAAGTTTCCAGAATGTACTGAGATGTTTATTTTCTTTATACAAGCTATATTGGCGTGGTATGTAAAATATGACGATTTTCATATGGGTTAAGGTTTAGTTGCTTGATAAACCACTTAATAAAGAGCTTTATTATTGATTTTTTTAAAAAGCTTGAATTTTCATCTCAAGCTGAGGTCATTTGTCTTGGCCGTTACAGGGTATTACTCTTACCCACTAATGACTTCATATATCCAGAGGCAACATATCAAGAAGAAAGTCATATGGATCTGTGAATCTAAATATATAGTTTTAATGTTAGATTTAAAAATTAATAGCTGTCACACGTGTTCAGTTATGACCTTGGCTGAATTGAGGAAAACTAGAACTCTGGGAGGTATTTGCAATACAACCACAAGCAGAATAAGGCTCTTAAGAAATACCTGAGAGTGCTCATGTATGGTATCTTTTTGATTTTATATTCTGATAAACAATAGAGAGTAAGGTGGTCTTGGTTGGATTAGAGAGAAAATATGTAAAACTTTTAGAACTTAGGGTACTTAATTCAAATCGTATGCTCTAGTTTCTTCAGTAGAGGAAAGTTGCTTTTCTCTCCTGGACTTACTATATTCATTTGACAAGAAGTTATTGAGCATCTATTACACGTTAGATGTATTGGAGATATAGCAGTGAACAAAATGAACAACATCCCTGCCTATAAGGAGGTGGTGTTCTTGTTTCAGGGGAAAAAAGCAATAAAGAAAAATGCAAATAAATAGATAATATGTCAGATGGTAACCAGTGCCATGGAGAAGAATAAAGCAGAATAAGGGAGTAAGGGATGTATTGGGAATGGGCTTACCTGTCTGTAGTAGGGTATTCAGTGAATACCTCACTTACCAGGTCACATTTGAACAGAGCGGAGGAACTGAGGGAGTCAGCCACGTACTCTACTCTTATGTCAAGCTGCCTGCTTCATACCTTTGCTTATCTAACAGGAACCTAAAACCCGAAATGTTCAAAACTGAACTCTCAATGCCTTTCTAAACCTCTTCCATCTTCAATCTTCCTCATCCAGAAATGGCATTACTGTCTATCCAGTTGCTCATATTAAAAACCTAAGACTTGAGATTGGTTCATTGTTTTCTTCAAACAGTGTTAACATTATGTGCCTATGTGTGATTTTCTTTGTATTTGTCCTCACTGGAGTTTATAGAGCTTCTTGAGTCTAGAACTTGATGACTTTTGTTAGTTTTGGAAAGCCTGTATTCAAGCCTGTATTCAAATATTGCTTCAGTTCCATTCTGTCTATCCTTGGTTTCCAGTGTTGTACATTTCAGCCCTTTCCCTGTGTCTCATATTGTCATAAGCTCTTTTCTGTATTGTCCTTTTTTTTTTCTTATAACAGTCTGGATATTTTTTTACTGACTTGCTTTCCAGACTTAAATCTTCTCTGCTAATGTGCTTAATATCCTTGTGAATTACTAACTTTAGTTCTTGCATTATTAAGTTTTAGATTTTTCATTTGGCTCTTGTTTATAAATTCCAGTTCTTTGGTGCTATTTAAAAGAAAAATTTTTATGCTTAAAAAACATGTTAACCATAGCTATTTAAAAGTCTTATTTGATAACTGCAAAATCTGTCTCATCTGTGCATCTCTTTCTATTTTTCACTTTTCTTGTTTCTGGTTTGGTCTTGTTTCTTTCTCTGCCTGGTATTTTTGACTAAATCTCAGATGTTTTATGTGAAAAATTAAGAAGGCTATGGATGATAGGACTTCCTACATATAGAAGGATTTAATCTGCTGGGTTGTAGACCTTGTTTGGGTTAGGTCTATTTGTAGACTGCCCTTACTCCAGAGACCTTTTGTCCTGGCAGAATCCGAACTCCAACCTTGGTCTCCCAGCACTACAGTATTGCTGAAGGCTTTGCTCAGCTTTTCAGCCTCTCCACTGCTGCTTTCTGCTTGGTTCTTATTTTTTCCTTTGGTTTTTGTGCAGCTTAGGTCATTGAGGGAAATGTGCATGCAGCATCCTGGGACCCCCTTACATCTCTTTTCTTTCAGTGTCTCCAGCTCCAGCCTCTGTCTCTTTAGTCCAGTGAGGTTGCAAAAGCCCCCAGCTGCTGCTTTTGGCTATGTGCTATTTGTAGCTCTAGGAATCAGCAGATTCCTTGAGGAAAAGAGGAGGCCAAAATGGGGCTTCCATGGATGGGCTTTCTAATTCTGGGATCTTAGCCCTTTATGTCCTGTCTGCCTTTCTTGTTTTCTGATGGTTTCAATCATTTGCTTTATGTCGTTTCTCCAGCTTTTATACTTGTTCTCAACAGGAGAGTAGATGTGATCCAGATTATTCTGTTGTGGTCAGAAGTGGAAGTCTTTCATTACACGTAGAATAAAGTTGTGCTCCTTTCCTCTGGCGCATAAAACTCATCCTGGTCGGCCTTTTGCTTGTCTCTTTTGTACCTTATTCTCACACCCAGTAGCTCTAGCTACACTGGATTTCTTTTTTCATTGACTGTATCAAACTTTTTCCCAACTTAGGGACTTTGCATTAAGTCCTTTGACGGCTCTTCCTCAGATTTTTGCATAGAGCTGGCTCTTTGATATTATTTCATCTCAGTTTGCTACTGAGGATGAAGAAAATGCTAGTCATCATTATATGTCTAACAGATTTTTGTATGGAGCCAGCTCCTTGGTATTTTCATCTCAGTTTGTTACATCATAAGAGATTTCCCTGTCTTTTCAGGGCAGCTCCTAGTCACCCTGATTTATTTTCATCATAGCACATTTCAATCACTACCTGACGTTATTTTATTTACTTGCTTAATTTCCATTTCTCCACTATAGGGTAAGCTGTGTTCCTGCCTGGTGTGTGGTAGATTCTCAATAAAAATCCTTTGAACAAATGAATATATAAACAAATAATCACTGATTCTGAAAGGAATTTTTCCAATTATTGTTTGAAAACCTTAGTAAGGTATAAGGGCATACTATTTTCTATGCCATAATAGTCTTTTTATGTGGAATATTCTATAAAATACCACTTTTACACATTTATGGTATAATGATGACTAACATTTTGTTCATCCTGATGATCAGATCTTGAACTACTTTTTATATACAGAGCTCGTGTTATATTCGTTATCATACTAGTGTTAATTATATTTTTGTTCACATTCTCTAGAGTTACTTAATCTGTGCTAATAACTCTTTATTACCCAAAATATTTAATTATCTGAAACTAATAGTACAACTTTATACTGGTCTTACATGAAATGATTGTTTTTAAGGTGACATGTTGTATCTTTATTTAACAGGAATGGTTTTTAGGAAAAGCATTACATGATGAAGAATCTACAATAATTCACCATTATGCCTTTTCTGAGAATCCTACGATTTTTAAGTATCCAGACTTTGCTGCAGGCTGGGCCTTAAGTATTCCGCTTATAAACAAGTAAGAATTTACTGGACTTTTTTGTAGGGGGCGGGAGGGGTGTGCATTCAACTTTAATTTCATTGAGTACTGTAACTGATGGATCTCAGGATCTCAAATGAGTTTCTCAGCCAGAGGCAGTGTGTGATAAGACCTGGAAAAGGAGCCAGATGCCTGCGGGTTTCTGCTTCAGCGCTGCCATTTACTAGACCCTTCAGACAAACCATTCAACCTCTCTGTACTTCTTACTCATCCACAAAATAATAAGTTGTGAGACTAAGGGAGAACACAGAAGTGCTGTGAGAACTGTGCACATGGAAGCATCATTACTATTGTTAAGGGATCTACTTAGCTGTTGATGTAACTTTGATCACCACCAAGAAAATGAACCAGTACCGTGCCGGGGTTGAGAGTTGATGACTCGTCATGTGCATGGCTATGCATACTTAAACATGGCCCAGGCAGGAGGGGCAGCTAGTGAAAGGTACTGTAGGTATACCTAGGTATTTGTGTGTATAATCACAATGGTGCTCTGTTAGATGTGGAAAGTGAAGACAGTTAAATTGTAATTCAGGAGAAATACAATTGTTGACAAGCCCTTCAGATTAATTATATGTTTTTGTTCTCCAGGGAATGGAAAGCTGATAAAGCACTTGTGGCATTTATATCTTCAGAGATGAAAGAGTTTCTATCATTAAGTGTCCTGTTTCTAGGATTTGGGGTCTTGAAAATCTTTTTAGCCCATTGTAGATATACAGGATGGTACATGCCTTGTCATTCATGGCTGGCCAAAACTTCTTGACTACTCCTTTCACATTTGAAAGTTCTCTGTGGTGTGATACCCTCCTTTCCAGTGTAGAATCCAAACAACAACAAAACCCCCTGTGTTTCCTAGTCTTCCTTTTTAGGAAGGAAGCAGCCGTATGTTGTGGGTTCCATCAGGTAAATGTGTTATGTTTGTGTTTATATTTTTGGGAACTGAATTGTGTGGGGAAGGAGACAAAGCATGGGGGGAACATTTGAATTGAGATTTGTGGCAGAGGGAGAGGAGTCATTTGCAGGTTGACAGCAGCTTCCTGATGATGGCAGAATCTGAAGCTCCCAAGCTGCTCGTTTCTGTGGTACAAATCAGGGGGTTCTTGGAATCTCACCTTAGAGTCTGTTTACTCAGACTTTCCAGTAATTCTGTGAGCCATCTATATGCCTTAATAAATGTACGTTATGCTTTAACTAGCCAGAGTAGATTATTTTTGTTTGTTTCTGGTTGAGATCCTTGACTCACGCACTCAGTTCTGGGACTGCCGGGCAAGGATGCCCTTCTCCTTGCCCCTAGCAAGCATGCTTAAGAGCATCTGCACAGTTTTCCTCCCTTTATTCTTAGAAGGGTCAAGGAGGAAGGGGAGTGAAGACCAGAAGAAGTAGTGGTTGTTCCCTTCTCCCCTCTACTGGTCTGCCTGGTTCTGTGCTTTGCAGGGAAGAGGGGAATATGTTCTGCCCTTCAGCAGCCTTGGGTCGTATTTCTTCTCAAATTAAATACACTTTGGTTTGCTACAGCTTGAGGACCAGGAGCTCCCAGGACACTCTTTTCCCACAGTGTCCAGCAGGCTTATGTTTGGGGCCTGTTTAGCTACCTTTGTTGAGTCTGGACTCTTAATGAATAGAAGCTGTGACCTGAACTTAGTAGGCTGAGCCACTGTCCCTTCTCCCTTCTTCATGTATTCTTCTCATCCTCCACCACAGGAGGCTTCCTCTAGCCTTCCTTGTTCTGTCTCCAGTTGGTTTTACAGTATGGAAAGATTTGGTCTGACTTCTTTGTGGGAGAAGTCCCAACCCCTGCATAAGCCTGTTTCTCTCCCATTTCCCATATGCTATGGAAGTCCCTTGAGAGAGGAACAAGCACAGCTATAGCCTGCTCTGTAAAGTGCTGTGAGTGCAGCAGGTGTTTGTTCCTCCAGGACTGAAGAGGAAACCAGTGGACCCAGGAAGAGCTGTGTGGCAAGCAGGGGGCAGAATCCTTTCCCTGAAGCCAGGTTAGCTCTTTTCTTCATTACTGCCTTCTGATCCAGGAGGTCTCTCATCTTGAAGGCAAATCCTATAGTCTAGAGTTATACCTTCCTTCTTCCCATCACAATTTCCTATCTTCCTCCAGCAAGACTTTCTTGAAGACCTCTTGATGCTGAATTCAGTTAAGTTTTTGTTAAATTAGGTGTTAGAAGTTACTATTTATTCTTGCTTCCTTTGACTGTCTTAACTAGGTGCAGATGGATGGAAGTGATCCTGTTTGAATAAATTTTTGACTTCCAGCATCCCTGTGTAGGGCAGTTCAGCCCAACTCTTATTGGCTGACATGCTGGCATTAAGTATAACCTGCTTTAGGAAACCTCTGCCCTCTGCTTCACTGCTCATAAGTGCAGCAGCACCCAGAGCACTGGCAGGTTCTGTTGGCTCTGGCTAGTACATACCTCATTACTATCTCATGCTCACCACATGACTAGTTTCTGGGGATTTGTGAACCAAGGTTGCAGGTTGTGCACTAGCCAAGATGTTAGCCTTGTTAAGGGGCAAATTTATATTACGGATTATCTGGCATTTTACAAGGTAGTCCCACAGGAGACCACACACAGGTCCATGAATCCCTTCCCTGTTGTGTTTGTGAGATCATTGAACACATCTGTTGATGAGGCAAGGCAGCCAGTGCAGCTTCTGGAGGCACCTCAGAGCTCTCTTTCTAGTCAGGTTTAACGGTATTTAGGGGAGAGAAGTGAGGGCCTCATCACCGCAGCAGGGTGTGTAGGTATCTTAGTCTCTTTGGGCTGCTACAAGAAAATGCCATAAACTAGGGAGCTTATAAATGACTAAAGTTTATTTCTCACAGTTCTGGAGGCTGAAGTCCTGGCAGATTCAGTGTCTCGTGAGGCCTGGCTTTCTGCTTCCTTTCCTTCTTGTTGTGGCCCCTCATGTGGCAGAAGAGGTGAGGGGTCTTTTTTATAATGGTGCAGTCCCATTCATGAGAGTTCCCTCCCCATGGCCTCATCACCTCCCAAAGGCCCTGCCTCCTAATAACATCACCTTGAGGAGTAGGACTTCAGCCTATGAATTTGAGAGGGGACACAGACATTCAGACCATAGCAATGGGGAACTATGACTAAGGGAATTAAGCAAGAGGTTAATCTTTTTCACAGAGCTCAGGAAATTCCTAGCACTTCTCCTGTGACTCCAATATGAGAGAGGAGTGAGGCACCAGATAGCCTTCTGCATGGTGTGTCATGTGCTCGTCACAACGCTGAACAGTGACCAACAAACTGTAGAATAGTTCATTAATATCCAGCAAAATCAAAGCAAAATAAATATGCAGACTCTACCATAGTGCCATATTTAAAATTCTAGTTATCTTAGATCATGTTTCCTTTCCTTCTGATGCCAACAAGTAATCAAGAAAATAAAATGATATAACCCATCTGGCATAGCTGCTATCTTGTGATCAAGATATATTTTAAAATGGCTTTCTAGTAGGGATTCTTATTTATTCTTCAAGAAATTGGTATTATACTTAGGACTAAAGGAAGGATAAAGTATCCATTAGCCCCAGCAACTGCAACATTGGTTCTTCCTAGCTGTTTTTTTTTTTTTTTTTTTTTTCCAATTCAAAGCTAATGTGCTGACTATTTCTTCCTATTATTAGCAGCTACATCATTTAGCATGCTTTTGGATGCAAGTAATAGGAAGCAGCTCAAACTGGATTAAGGAAATACTATTGCTATAACTGGGGTGAGGTCTATAGTTGGTTGAACCAGCAGTTTATCAGTATCATTGAGGACCTACACTCTCTCTGTCCCTCTAGCCTAGAGTACACAGAATCCATTTATCCTAAATCTGGTTCCTCTGGTGGTTTCAAGACAATAAGGGCTACATATTTCCTATTTATATCCTATAGTAAATAGCCTGTTCCTGACCATGTATGGTAAGTCCTTATCCTCAGTCTGGTTGGGCTAACTGCATGTGTGTTCTAATCCTCAGATTATTAACAGTTGCCAGGAATTTCATTGACTATTAGAATTATTAGAATTTTCAGTTCTAATCCCCAGACTATTAACAGTTGCTAGGGAATTTCGTTGATTATTCTGGCTGGCCCAGAGTAATCAATCTCTGACTCTGGAGGCTGTTTAATTGTTGGGCTCGATATTAATTAAAACCAGAATTTGTTTAGGAAGAATGAAGAGGAAACTCTGTATTGTACAGACAACCAACAGTGCCAGTCCAGGAATGTCAGTTCCCTTTGTGTCCTTTCCTTGACTTTATGGCCCATATTGTAAGTAGGGCAACAACTTACAGTTACTTAAGTATTTCTTCTGCCTTAGTCTCCAGGACAACTGGTTACCTAAAGATATTTCATAAGACATACTTTCTTAAGCTATTTCTCATCAAAATTTTATTTGACCTAGCAATTCCACATCAGTGAGTTTTGAGTTCACACTGCCTAATATTTCTTGGCAATCCATTCATTTGATCAATTAAAACTATTGTTTTAATTTTTAGATTTTTGGAGAAATTTTCATTAACTTCCAATATGATTCCTTCAAATATATGTTGTTACAGGACACTGTTAACTGGTTTTCTCCATTGTTTTTCACCAGCAAACCTTATCTAGATTTCCCTCAGCAGGTTGCTCTGTTGACTGATTCACAAGTGGGACTGAAAACGTCAGCTAGGAGTTTTCCTGGTGTTGAGTTGAGAGAGCCTTCAGTCATTTGCACATCTGTAGCCTAGGTGGTTTTGTCATTAGAACTGTGCTATTGAGGGCATGACTTAATACCTTCTAAAAATTAGGAAAGCTAAGTACCAAATGTCATATTTGCCAGGAACTGAACATTTAATGAGGAAACGTTTCATCCAAGTAACTGGAATTTCTGGCTTTCATTGGTTTTTTGGTGTTGTTGGTTACTGAAACTAACATTGGAAAAACCCTGTTACCTTGTTTGTTGTATAGAAAAATGAAATCCAGTTACTACAACTAGGTATTGCCTTTTTAGTTAGTTGGTCACCCTGTACACTTTTAGAACTTGAACATGATTGCAAGGTGACTGGGTGACTGACATAGACCTGGGGTGGCACGTGAGGCTAACTCCTCCACTAGAAGGCTGTGATATTGAGGTAAACATGACTTGGTTATGGTATACTCTGTGGGCTACAAGAGACTGCCACTGAAAGATAGCCATGTACATATTCATTTATCCTCTCATTAGTCCTTCTTTGTCTCAGAATTTTTTTTTCTTTTTTTTCTTTTTCTTTCTTTTTTTTTTTTTTTTTTTAGATGGTTCCTTGCTATGTCACCCAGGATTGAATGCAGTGGTGTGAAATCTCGGCTCATTGCAACCTCTGCTTCCCAGGTTCAAGCAGTTCTCCTGCCTCAGCCTCCCGAGTAGCTGGGATTACAGGTGTGCACCACCATGCTCAGCTAATTTTTGTATTTTTAGTAGAGATGGGGTTTTGCCATGTTGGTGAGGCTGGTCTTGAACTCCTGACCTCAGGTGATCCACCTGCCTTGGCCTCCCAAAGTGCTGGGATTATAGGCGTGAGCCACTGCACCCGGCCCTGTCTCAGAAATTCTATCAGTGATCTTTATTTTTTCTCCTTCTGAGGTTTCTCTCAAAGAAAAATAATTTTCAAGGATTGAATGAGAAAGAAACTTGAAAAGTCAAAAAAATGGAGAGCATGTTTAAGGTAATAGTACTAAGGTGTTTATTGACTGTTATGAAGGGGCCTATGAAACATGGCCATCTAACAGTGGAGGTCACATGCCTCTTGGATTCTGATCACAACTTGGTGTTCCTTGCCTGTGGCAATAAGCCTGGGTATGAGTTTTCTGTCTCTGGAGGCTGAATGAAATGAATACTTACTCTTTGTGGTCTGTTTAAATTTTGAAGCCATGTGACATGAGTCCAAATCCCAAAGTTACCTTGATACAGTTTATTGACGAAAACGTGTTCCAACTGAGCAGAATTCAAATTGGACAAGATCTCATTTGCCAGGGCAGACTTTTTTTCTCTAAGTATGTATTGCGAGTGTATCTGAGGATGTAGCCTCTCAGTCCACCCCACTTATACTCACAGATCTGTGGACAAATATTGAACAGGAATGTGACAGATATTATATGGGGCTTCTTTTGGTGCTACCTTCTACCAAGCTATGTTAGTATCAGTTGTGAGACAAATTCTTTGTAATGAAACAAATTTATCTTGTGTCTGCTTTCCGTCCTTCTTCTAATCAGAAGTGAATTTTTACAGAAAAATTTCATGGCCCAACCAACAGATGTAATTAAAAACAGTAGAAAAAAATTGAAACTTAACACTATTGTTCATTTTTCTTTTTAAATTTCTCTCTCTCACTCTCCTTTTTTTTTTTTTTTTTTTTTTTTTTTTTTGTCGGTTTCTTTTGCAGAGGGAATACCCTGGTAACAATAACAAATTTACATTCAGCCACCAACGGCAGGGGACAGG